>VWZN01016724.1:99626-194758 GCA_013396955.1 Regulus satrapa | reverse complement strand
AATAATTTAATTATTCATAATTTAATTTAATTTTACTTATTTCATTTTTATTGATAACGAATTACGTCTATTATCTAGAAATAACTATATAATATATATTGTATGTTGTATATTGTATGTTATATAGTATATATTTTAGATTATAGATTATAGATTTTTCCTATATTGTAAATAAATAATTAATGACTATTAAATTATTTGATTATTAATTATGGATGCGTTATGGATTAAATTATTAATTAATTTTAAAATATCGATTCTTTTACATCCTTCGATGACAAGCACTCATGTTTTGCTCTTGGTTCCCACTGTGCTCCCCCCAAGGCATTAAGACAGAGGACAGCCTGAGCCACTCCCCAGGCCAGAGTGGGTTTCTCAGCTACGGCTCCAGCTTCAGCAGCCCGGCGGGGCAGGCGCCCTACACCTACCAGATGCACGGTGAGTGCCTCGGGGCTGCCAGGCTGGGCGCTGGGCACCCAGCCCCTGCTGCTCCTCTTCTCCTCCCTCCACTTCTCCTGCACATTCTGGAGGTGCAGCAGTCAGCACAGGGTGGGTGTCTGCTTGGGATTTCACTATGAGCAATATAAGCTGTGTCTTTCCGCAGGAATAGTGTTTTTCTTAATTAGTTCTGTGACTGCATACCCGGGATTGTTGTGTTGGTGGTGTGAATTCCTGCATTCTGATGGAAGCAAAACAAAGGTGGTTTCACACTTCATGTAAACAGTCCTGACAGTATTGTGCTTCTTTCTGCCTTATGCTGACCTGAACAAACGGCTCTGTGCGTACACTGCTGCATACTCTCCCTACTATTATATTTTTAACAGCCTGATACTTTGATACTAAGAAAAATTACAGTGCCTTTACTTGAGGAGAGACAAATGCACTCGAGGATGAAGCTCTGTGCTGGCTTTGTCTGCCTCTCTGAGGTTTTCCAAGGGTTGAAAACCAAAGAGGAACTACATGGCTTCCCCAAACGTTTGAAGAAGCTGTGGAAGGGGAGATAGAGATTTAGTCTATTGCTTTGCTTTTTGATATTGTTGAGGAATTTATGCAAAAGTCCCTTTCGTGACATTATACTGAGCTATCCCCATTGCAAAACTGTCTTTTAATTCTCTTAATTCTTCTCAGTCCTGAAAGTGAAAGGTGGACATACACATCGACTTTTAAGTCTGAGAGCAACTAAAATCCTAAACAGTTATGAAAACAGGGAAAAAAAGGTAAAATCAATTTTATTCCAGGTATTATCTAGGAAAGCTGAAGAATTGTCTAAGAGCTGGACCTTGGCTAAGACTTCACCTGCTAGTTTTGTCAGAGCCTGTTATCTCTAACACTAGGGTGGCTTTTGGGGCTTGAATACCTCATAGTACATACTGGAGACACTGTGTTGGATGTGGCACCAAAAAAAAAAAAAAAAAGAAGGAAGGCTGTGGGTTTTGGGTATTTTTGTCACCTGGAATCCCTACAGGTTTTACCTGTCCTGCTTCCACATGAGCTCTTTTGAGAAGGCAGACCCTTGACTTTCCTAGGACTGAGGTTTTTTAGGTGCCCCCATTGTTCAGTCAAGAGGTTTAGACAAGCAAATTTTGTGCCTCAGCACTTGGAGGTGCCACACTTGCAAACAGCAGTGATGCAGCCACGAGCTTTACCAAAGAGAGTTACATGCAGGAACATGAGCACGCCCTAGGGCAATACTGTCTCCTAGGCAAAATCACTTCTTTTCAGATAGTTATTCCAGGAAGATGTTTCAGCCAGCTCAGTAAGCCTTTAATGCAAAAGGAAACAGGGGAAAACAGTTTCTGCAAGTGGCAGGTGCTTACTGCAAGGCCCAGGGAGCAGGAGTAAATATGTCTTCCTCTAAACAAATATTTCCACCCTTCTCCTGGCTTGGGAGAGGAAGAGTGTGAAGCTCCCTCCCTGACTGTGGGCTTTATTTACCTTGCTGAGTGCTAGTGAGAGGCTGGAGCCAGGAGCCTTCCTGTGCTGAGTGCTGCCCAGGAATGTGGGCTCAGGGCTTTCCCACGGCACTGGGGGTAGGGAGTGATCGCCCCTGTGCCCCCCAGCTCCAGCACCACTGGGACTTTGCTGGTGATGGGCTAAACCAGCTGAAAAGGGCAAACTTCCATAGATGTGTTTTTATTAAAGAGTTCAGGGGGGTTTTAAGAGTCAAGATTCTAACTCTTGGTTCAAGGACAAAGTGGTTTTTTGCATCATGTGGGAAGAGGGATCATGGAGAGGGTGATTGATGGTCAGGGGCTCAGCAAGAAAAGGTATCTCCAACTGCTGCTCAGTTTTCTAATATGAAGTGCAAGGGAAAATATTTCTCTTTTGAAGCTGTTCTCTGCAAGTATTGTAAGGTGTAGTGGCTCAGGTACATAACTGAAAAATGTTTGTATTGTTTGCCTCCACTGAGCAGCAGCTCCCAGAGAAACATCATGATCTCATCTGTGGGTGGTTAGATTGTTCAGCCCTTGTGGTTCCTCCTCACTGTCCCCTCAGATATGAGTTACAGCAGCACATAAATGCCCATTGTAGGTGTTACACCACTCACCAAAGGGTAGGCAACCTCTTGAGGGACAAATTTTAGTCTCAGAGCTGTAGGACAAATGCGTGTCCTTCAGTAAGTGCCAGCATGGCTGGTGCTGGGATGTTGCCTCTGGTGTTTGTTTGGCAGCAGCACTGGCAGGCTGGGATGGCTGGGGGTTGTGAGCAGGAAATGGGACTTCTGAAGGCACATTCTGCTCTCTGCTCAGGTCTGTTTGTTTGCACTACAAACACAGGTGGTGCAGGTAGAAAGGGGTAGCATTCAGCTTTTCATCCTCAGCTCCAGCTGTCAATTGTATCCTGGTTCTTGAGTGAGAACAGGATCCACTAAAGAGCAGAAATGAAGATATAACAGCCTTTGGTCAGTGAGTGGTAAAGAAAGAGAGTTATTTTGCAGCTAACCAGAAGAAGAAATCTATTTTCATGCTTCCCTAGCATGAAAAAAAATTGATTGTGGAAGAGTTTGTTAGCCAAATAGCAAATGCAATGTGTCATACACATATACAAATACAGAAGATGAGATTAGCAAGTTCCGTAGCTCATAAAAATGACACAAAACCATATTGCAGAGGTCTTGTGGATTGAAATAAAGATTTTTAATTGCCAAGTAACAATGGATATCATCAGGCTTCAAGTAACATTGACTGAAATTTGGTATTCGCGTATTTGCTCTGAAGGAGTGACTTTTTTCCTCTCTTATTTTTCTTTTTAACCAGTGCTGTGTACAGGGTTGTTCCATGTCATTATTGTATTTAGAAAATTATTTGTTTCATAATGAAGAGATCTGAAATATGCATGTGGCCAGTCTGGGGATGACACTCACTTTTAGAGTCTTTAAAGTGGTAAATTTGTCATGCTGAGAAAGAAATGTTTCTTCAAGGCCCATTTAATTTCTTAAACAATCCTCATGTAAGTGTTCAATTACAGCACCAAATCGCCAAACACCCTGGGCTTGGTATTATAAGTATATTTTGCTTTTTAGTGCACATTTTTCTAAGTTTACATTTTCTGACAATTTAGCAGTTCAGTGATTTGCTCAGACTTCTGGTAAAATTATTATTCAATGACAGAGATTGAACATGAGACACAAAGATTATGTTCCAGTTCTCCCCCCAAAAACTTACTGTCTTAACTGGCAATTGAGGAAACTGCTTGTTGCTGAGGGTGGGGGAGAAATCTTTGGAATATAAGAAACTTAGCATTTAGTGAGCTATGTAAAATACAAAGAGAAAATTGTGCCAGTGCATTAGCTAACCCAGAAACCCATCAGCTCTGCAGAGAGTGCAATAACAGCCAGCTTATAGAGCATTTCCTGTGGTTGCAAGAGCATGTGCTACCCCTTGATTGCACATTAGGACATCTCTTCTCAGCTTGTCATTAATTCCTAGACAATGCCTTGCTCTTCAGCTATAATTGCTGAAATGACAGCTGGTATGAAGCTATGAAGTTGCACAACAGCTAAAACTGTGGCCAAAGACCAGTGTGGATGCTGTTGTTGGGCAGGAAAAGATTTGACTGCTTTTTTGGGGTTTTTTAATATCCAAATCTATCTACCCACAAAATACTTTTTACATTACAAAGGAAAAATCAGTTATGTAACTGGGATAACTTTCCTTTGCCAAGGAGTTGCAGAGCAGTGTTAGCTTGGGGCAGACATAAATTTGGGACCAAAGACCTATGCAGTGAAATTCTTTGCTACTGCTGAACATTTGTTTTCTTTGTAGAGCCCTTCTGATGAGCTGTGAAGTAGTGAATGAATAGAAAGTAGCATTTCTTCTATGCAACACTGATTTAAAATGGATTAATGATATATATTGCTTATGTTTGTGGAATGAATTGGTTGTGAATTGTTCTCCTGGCCTGAGAACAAGTAAAATATGAATAATTAATCAATTAAAATGTTTTCTTATGCTGAAAACATTTTGACCCCTGTTGATATCTGGATAATCTAGACAATTTTTTTTTCCAAGAGATGCCAGAATTTCTCACAATTGTGTGCCAATTTGTTTGTTAAAAATGTAATATGAGGTCATAAATACCAATTTGGCTTGAACAGTTTCCTCTGCCTGCATGAATCTTACAAAGGAAGTCCCTGTTTAGTTTTAAACTTGATTCTTGAAGTGCTTGGTGATGAAAAGAGTGATGAAATTTCAATCTACACCTGAGAAATGTGGATCACACTTTTTGGCATCCAGATAGTCAATGCATGTGAAGTCCCAAAAATAAAGGAAAGTGAGAGCATGTTCTCAGTGAACTGTCACTCAGATGCCATAGCTTGATAAAATTAAAGCTCAGTAGAAAACGAGCAGCCTCTTTCAAAAGCTTCTGCTTCACAGCTGGTTTGCATTAATTGCAGTCTAAAACCGTGGCAGTAAAATTGTGCTCCACTCCGTGGTGGGTTCAGGAGGGAGAGGCCTCTCTTCAGGAGGGGTCAGACCTCACTTTTTGCAGTGTAAATACAAGGTTCCTCAGAATAACAGCACAGTCTCCCTTTCAAAGATTTTTAAACACCAGGGGCTGACTGTGCTCCATTTACTCTGTTTTAAAACGAGCTGACTTGTAGGAGAGGGGAGTCCGTGGGAGAGGCAAAGGTGTTGACAGTGATGCACTGGAGGCTGCAAGGATCTGTGCTACTGCTGCCCAAGGGGAAAGCTCTGCCCTAACTCTTGCCATTTCATGGACATTAAATGTTAGCTGCTACAGTCAAAGCAGGACTCTCCTCAGAGGCAGAGCTTTTGTTATGGAGGTGTCTTTTGTCTCCTTGAGAGTTTTGTGTGACTTTGTCATCAGACTTGCCAGGGGTAGCACTGGGGAGATGGGAGCAGCTATGACAATCATGAATCAGAGAGAAGCAGTAAGGTAGGGGCAATAATAATGGGACTGGATAAGGAAAATACAGAGAAAAGTTTGTGTGGTGAGAAAGGGGGAACCTACAGAGAAGAAAGAAGTGATATTTCCCTAACATGCTGCTTGACTGTCTTGGGAGCACTGGCGTGGAGGTCAGATAGAAATCTCAAAACGTGGGTTAATGAGCAAAATCAGTGCAGAAAACAGTCACAGAGATGTTTGGATGTTGGAGACTTCTCTTTGTTGATTTTATTTTCACTGTGTCTGTAGGATATTTAAAAATCTGAAAACATAGGATGGTAACAGCTTGAGAAATCATGAACTTGGCCTTGATCATTCAGCTTGCAGTGCACTTGGCAGAGAACATGCTGAAATGTTATGGAAGCTTCACTGAATAATTGATTCAGTATACCTAATGATTTTGAAAGTGTCTAGAAGGCAATAGAAGAGCTAGTGTAAAATTATGTATAAAAATCTGTATCAAGAAATATCATACCTGCATAGTCAAACATTTGAAAGAAAGGAAACATCAGATTCGTGATGCTGCGCAGGACTGGTACTGCTGCTTTTGT
The DNA here is from genome assembly GCA_013396955.1 of Regulus satrapa. Classification (NCBI taxonomy): domain Eukaryota; kingdom Metazoa; phylum Chordata; class Aves; order Passeriformes; family Regulidae; genus Regulus; species Regulus satrapa. The sequence continues at coordinate 188,798 of VWZN01016724.1, read as the reverse complement.
TGTATCTCATCTCCAAGCACTTTGTGAGGTAATGCTGTGGTGGAAAAAACATAATTCAATCATAGGATGAGAGACTGGGGTGATGTTTGTGGGCAAGTTCAGCCTGACTCTGCTTCAGTCAGCACAGGCTGTGCAGCTGAGGAGTTTCTGAGCTGCTCTGCTGGCAGTGGATAACACTCTGGCATGGGCCTTTTAATGTGTAATTTGAATGCCCCTTCTGTTGGTATTGGCAGGGTTTAAGCAATGACACTTCTGCACTGCAGCACTGCGACTTCTAGAACTATGAGAATACCTGCGCGGTCTCAAGAGGAGTTATCACAGATAAAAGGTGGAGAAGGAAGAAAATTTGTCTTAGAATGTCTGTAACTGGCAGATTAATTGATGCTGACAAGTCATTACCAGGCCAAAGATCACTCTGCTGTTGTTAAGTTCTTTCCATTTTTCCTCTGTTGTGGCTCTTCTCCTGGAGCCCCTGCTCCAGTACTGCAGCAGTGCATGGGGCCTGGGAAAGCCTGGAGGCAAATGCCTGGATCTAGAGTACTCAGCTGAGACTTGGAGGGATCCTAAGCAACAGGTCAAAGAGTGGAAATGTGGTTACCAGCTCCCTTGTTTCCACTGGTATTTGGAGATTTACTTTGCTCAAGAGGAAGAGAATTGCTGAGTTCTCTTGGACAGGGTGAGTTTTTATCCCCAGTAGCATGGCAGTAGATGTGACAAGGCTACTTAGGTTTGAATGCTGACCTGGGAACTGGAGGTTGATGGCCACTAATTAGCATAGGAAGTGGCAAATCCAGCTTTCCTTTATAATGTCTCATTATCCATCAGTGAAGGATTGTGTCCAGGATGAAACTGTAGCTGGAGAAATCTTTATGCTTTGGTGTCCATGGAGTCACCCAAATGAAATCAGTTTTGCTGCTTGTTTTTTTTTTCAACAAGGTATTACAGTCTACAGTCTACATCCTTGCTGTAAGGATGTTTACTTTTTGGCCCAAAACATTTCTTTGTGATTTGTTTTTGAAGACAGTCCAGTGTGATTTTCTTCTATAGCTGTAGCATTGTTAGATAGAAGTGGTTAAAAACACTTTCTCAAAGTACAGTAAAATCTAACTGCTTTCCCATGATTCAAATCCTGAGAGTAACTATAAACCATCCCAGCACTTTCAACACCATTGTTGATCTGGATTGAGCTATACAGATGACCAAGCTCAAAAGGATGGTAAAAGCCAGGCTCTAAAAGCTGCTCTGGTCATCACTTAAAGCTCTTAGAGGCTCTGTGGGTTGAGTACTCCCAGGAGCAGGGGAAGAGCTTTGACTCAGAAAAACTGAACTGTGAAATGTGTTTTATATCACCATAATGCCCTCAAACACCTGCTCAGGCTGACAGGACTGCATGGGATTGTGGTGGGAGACAAATGGATTTATTTTGAATGGGTTTTGTATCTGATAGTGTCATCTGCAGAAGGTGTTCATATGCTTTTGGGAGCAATGTCCTTTACCAGACACTGCTGATGTCAAGTGGTGTAACATTGTAGAATAATGCTTTTCATCTAAGTTAATGCAGAGTGCTCTTCCCTGCACTGTCTGAGCCCTTCCAGACAGAAATACAAGACTTTTTGGGGAAGGGTTCATTATACCTAATGGCAAACAGTTGAGCAATCTGCTGCAAAGTACATATGGGTTGAGTTTTTCTTCTCCTTTAACAGGTCGGATAGTCTTGAAATGCCTCCACAGCTGACAACCATGCAAGGTTTTATGAGTCTTCTTGCCCAGTAAATGCAGGCAGATGTTGTAGGATTTGGAACCTTATGAGGCACTAGAGTATAGCTGGTGGGAGGTAATTTTGATGAGTGCTTAACCTCTCACTAAAAATGTAGCAGCCTGGAGAAGGCAGTATTTACTGCAGGAAACATTAGCTTGTCAGAGAGCTAAAGCACTGCAAGGAACCTCTCTGAATGACCATGGAAGTCTTCAGGCAGGTGTTGTTCATAGCACAGAGTGTGCAGAGGTGGACTGGGGCCTCTGCCTGCATCACTCACAGTCAGCAGTGCTTCCTGCAGGAAAACAGCCTGATGATGTCAGAATGCACAAACCATTGTAGGCAGGCTTGTAAAATACCATGCAATTCAGCTGACCCCTGCAGGCATTTATTTTATTGGTCCTAAATGGGTAAAAAAAACCTTTGAGGGAACTCTCTGTGGAACCATTGTGTGTTTCATCTACAAGTTAGAGGAAATGCTTAGGTCTAAGCTTCATCATTCTGGGTTTTGGGAGTTAAATCATGACCCAAATTTACTCAGAGATGCCCATGGCAGCCACCCTCAATGTGGCATCTTTTTCAGTGTTCCTGGGTTGGCAGTTGCTGCTGGCTGCCCAGAGGGCTGTGCTGAGCACTGAAACTGTCCACCTGTGTTGAACCTGGCCATCTCCTGCTCTGACATTCTTTGAATGTTGAAAGTGCAAACCATCTGTTCTTCTAAATATAGCAGCTTATTCTCTTTTGAGCAGTACAGGAGGCTTGGAGAACACCTCTCTGTTGTCAGGGCCCCTCTGACCTGTGAAAGACAAGGACACAAACCTGATTTTCAAAGCTTGCTGTGGTTTTGATTTGAACCACACCACAGGCCCATCCTGTCTTCATAATCACCACTCCCTAAAACACCAGCATTCCTGTATCATACTGTGCATTCATAAGCTGAAAAAAAAATTATTTTTTTTTTTTAGCAATGCCAGAGCCTAGTTCTGAATGCACTGAAAATAACCATGAATATTCCTTTATTTTCTTTACTTGCTCATACCTGGCAAGGAGGGCAAGAAATGTAGCCTTATACTCTAGTGACTGAAAGACAGATGAAGAGGGTGAGAAGCTGGTATGAAAGTTTTTGCAGAAACACAGGCCAGATAATGCACCATTGAAATTATCGTTGACCATGGCATTGATTTTTTTTTTTTTGAATGCTTGAATTAAAAAGTGAATGAAGGGAAAATAGCCAATGAAATCCATCTGTTTGAGAACAGGAATAGAACATTAATCAGCTCACAAAGCGTTTTTCTGTACATGTTGCCCTTGGACACTCTCATAGAGAAGGGCCACATCTACTTATCAAGGCAGAATCATGGCACTGGCTCTGCCTGGCATGTGGATGCCTTCCATGCTCTGTCTTTGTATGTGAGTGTGTTTGTGATATAAATACTTTACAGGAACACTTACAGTACCACACATCTGAAGGGCTGTTCTACTTCAGAGTTCAGATTGTTTTATTATGAGCTAAATGTTCTTTAAGCTACCTGTGAATGAGGGCATTGTGACATTTAGCAACTGGCTTGATTGAACACAGATGTGAGCTATATTCCATATGGAGAAGATCCAAAGGGGGAGATGCGAGGCTTGTTTCTCATTTGCAGGGAGTTTGAATGCGATTACTTGGCATTGAGCTACCAGGATAGATGGAATCAAATCACTTGCTCCCACCTCTACAGTATCGCAAATGTAAAACCAGCCTCAGTTTGAGAATGTGTGATGTCTTCAGAGGTCCGTGGAAAAAACGCCGATATATGTGAAGGCAAAAGTTCAGTACAAATAGGCAGAAATGGGAGGGAGCAGGCATTCATGTACATTGCTTACCAAGGGGTTTCCCAGGAGTGCCCCCTTCCACATTGCACCACTTTCAAACTTCATCCCAGTCTTTGAATATTACAAGAAATGCTGTTACCTGGGAAGTGTTTGAGGGGGAAAATAGTTTCATGGCGAATAGGCCGAAGTTGCAGTATCTGTTGATAATTCTCCAGTTTCTCGAGTGAAATTTACTGATGCAAAACTGAAATTGCACCTGGCAGAATTCATTTTGTTATGGAAGTGTTTATTTCCTATCAACAACTTAAGGAGGAAATGCAAACATTTGGGGCTGGTTCTGGTATGTGTTCTGAACTGCTGAACTCTGCAAGGCTGTTCACAGAAATTGTGACCAGCAGGCCTCATTCTCTGTTTATGCAGAGAGGATTTATCTTTGTCTCCATTGCCTGTGGCACTTGTTTGTTTTCCTGCCATTTGAACTGAGGGTGCATCATTGAAAACATGATCTCTCCAGTCTGGCCTGTGAAGTGGAACAGGGTCTGAGCTATAACAGTTCACAAGACAAATACTGCTAAATCTGAATCTTTAAGAACTTTCTTTTCCATGCAGATAATAGATTTTTTTTTTCCTCCAAGCTTTTTATCCTTGTTCAGCTGGGAAGAAATTCCAAGTGTTTACTGACTTTTGTTGTCCTCGGTGTCCTTATCTGGAATTATTCTGCTGTAACATTGAGCTGCCAAGACACACTGAGCTTAGCAGCTCTCAAGGCGTACTGCAGAGGGGGTTCAAACCTCTGAATGCACTGCTGGAGGGCAAGGAAGAGGGTTGTGTTTGATCTCAGTTTAGACAAACAATGCTGAGATGGTCAGCCTCGTTGGGCAGCATGCAATGACAGGAGCCAGAAGAAGAAAGAAACTTGAGTTGCGAGGTTAAACTTCAGTTTATAGGGAATACCAGTCTTCAGCACTTTCACAAATATTTAAGTATGTGGGCAAAAAAATCTGTCCTTCCTTTGGAAAATTGCCTGGGCAGAGGGAGCCAGCCTGCAGTGGCCTTAGGGACACCTGAACTTGGGTAGCTCAGCCAAAGTGGCAAAACCACAAATTTTACAAAACCACAGTGTGAAATCCAATGCACTGGGTCCAGTCCCTGTGGGAAGCTGTGGAGTCATTGCCATCCTCTCATCCCTACATTCCTGCCCCCTTCTCCCTGCTCACTTACCTGTGTGTGCCTGGATGCACTTGCTCTTCACAGCTGGCACAAAGTTCTGAATAAGTTTAATCCAGCTGTGAGAATCCCTCCTTTTCCTCACTCTCTCTGTTTGGAAACCAGGAAGCTACAGTATCATGTGCAGGTAGCACAGCAATAAACATGTTCTCATCACAATTTACACATAAAGCGTGAGTCCCTCGAGGTAACTCATCCCCCTCTTGACAGCTTTAATAAAGGATGATGGATTGTTTCTAAATGACAGTTTAGGAAAATCAAAAATTCCCCCCTGTATTGTTTCGAGCTCTGGTGTACAAGAGCTGTTTTGTCTTCTGTGAAAGTTGGTTTTGCCTGTAAGCACTGGGGCTCTATTTCTCTCCTTCACAGTGGTGAGAAATGCTGTTACCACAGCAATAGATTCATCCTGCTGCGTACCTGTGACTTTTGGAAAGCCTGCAGAAGCCTGTCACGGGTGGGAAGCGGGGAGGTGCCAAGAGCTGGATGTGTTCGGGATGCTGCTCTGGGCAGTCTCCCCATGTGGGTTGTTGGAAGCAGGAGGGATTGGACACTGATCCACCCAGAGCTGCCTCCGAGGCAAGAATGCCAGGAGGAGGCATCGCCCAAGCCCACCTGCACTGGCTCAGCCCCAGCACATTCTGGGCCTCGAGCAGACCCAGGCCTCCAGGTACCTGCACTCTGTTTTCTTCCTCTCTGCTGTTTTCTTTTTAAAGACCACATGTGGCAACAAACTAGTTCTGGAGGGCAGAGTCCTCTCTCTTGTTTCTTTTTGGCTTGAGATTTATTTCTCGGCGCATGTGCTTTGTAGCTGCACTTGGCAGAGCGGAGTTTGTTCAGCTGTCCGTTCCCCAGCTAATCTGGTGTCCTAAAATAAAAACAAGTAAGTGGAACTTCGGAGGATGGCTGCCACATGAAGACGTGCAGAGTGTCATATGGTTAAAACAGCATCGCTCAAAGTCATTCACATGGTGAGAAGCCAGATGAGAAAAAAAGGCCAAAGGCTGATTAGGGCTCAGTGTGATGGTGCATTGAGGTGACAGAGTGAAGCCAAGATGAGCCCAGTGCAGCCAGACAGCACCAAAATCTTTCACATACCATGTGAAATGAAAAATACTGAAATCAAAACCGGCATAGAGTGGGGTTAAATCAAGGGTAGAACTTGAGAGGGGAGGAGATCTTAAGGCTCTGCTAGCACTGGCCTGATGGAAAGCAAAGACAGACCATTCCTGTAAATTTAATCTGAACATTCACTTCTCCAAGCAAAATCTTTGTGGTGGTGCTTCCTCCAGCTGAGGAAGCCTGGCTGAACATCAGCGGCTTCACTTGGGACAGAATCGTGTCCATCCCTTTTCTTCCTAATATCCCAGGACAAAGAAATACATTTGCTACTTGCTGTTCCAGAAATCTCAGCAATATTGTTCTCACATTGGGAATATCAATACCAGGAAACAGATTTATCTTTTGAAAACTCCTGGGTACCTGATTCATAGGACACATGCCCAGATACCCGTGCATGAGAGTGCATGTGAGAGGATATATTTGTAATCTGAGGGGTTTTCCTGCAGGAGGAGAAGATTAAAAATACTATTCCATTATTATTGTAAAAAGAAGTGACTGAATTTTAAATCTGGGCTCAATCCTTATGTTCCATCTGTGTTTCCCAGCCCAGTAATCAATGTTTTAGTGTGTGTAATGAATGCCTTTCAGTCAGTAAACCCCAGATTTATGCTGTACTTTTTTCATAGTGAGCTGGTACTTTACTTCCTGTTAGAAATTACTTGAATTAACATACCCTGTTACTTGGATTGCTGGTGTGAATTATGACTGTAATACTCTTTCCCTCAGGCACAACAGGGATTTACCAGGGAGCCAACGGCCTGACAAATTCTGCAGGATTCAGTGCCGTGCATCAGGTATGGTTCAGCATCTATTGCTGGCAACCTTGTCACTTACTTTTAACCACTCGGAAGATTTCTAGATCAGAGAGATTATTTTAGTGTTCATATGTATTTAAGGAATGTACTGCTTTGTGTTGTGCTCTGCTCCTTGGGCCTGTCCGTTTGCTGGGCTTCAGGAGATCTTGGTTATTTGAAGATGTGTCTCAGTGCACACGCACAGAGTGCAGTCCTTGCAGGAGAAGGGTGCCCTGGCAGTGTCTGACTTGCTGCTGTAGCAGTGCCAAGAGTTTCCTCATTCTTTTGCCATCTTACAGCTTTCAGATATGTTGTGCATCCTCTCCAGAGGGCATGGCTTCTAGAATACTGTCGTCTGCTGTCTTGGCACCGTGCACTAAATGTGAGCAATCTGTGAGAGGCCTTGGCAGCCCCTGGTGCATGTGGAGCTGTCTGTGCTCTTCCCTCTTGGAGAGCACACCTGTCCGTGGGCTCCATGCCTCAGATGCCTTGATAAATGTGTGTGCATAAATAAAACACCAGACAGATGTTTTTCAGCAGCACATGGCTCTTCTGGTTTGGACCAAACAAATGAGTACACTGGCCCAGAAAATGTGTTTTGGTTGGCCAGTAATTTCAGGTTCTTGTTTGTAGGGCGATTGTTGATTTGTATTTTTAATGACAACAGTGGGCAATTTCTTTGTGGCTTCAGTTTGGGCTTAAAACATCAGCATTGCTGATAGAAGTGTGTTTTGTTAAAGTATGGAGGTTGCCTAAACAGGGGGGAAAGTTGGGCTTTTTTCATTATTTTGTCATTTTCCGTAGGAGAAAACAATGAAATTATCTCATTTCTTTTTCAGTCTAATTGTTCTTGTGACAATTTGAGTCTTTGTTCTTGAGAACTCCCTGGTGACTGAAAGTTAATGAAATAGCTGTCACAGACAAAGATGTAAGCTCTTGAGGAGGAGAGTGCTTTTAGTCTTTCTAAAGACTATTTATTATTTAATTTTATTTAATACCAGAGACTAATTATAATTTCTGAGGAAATAAAAGCCTTCTGTTCAAAGACAATGCCCAGAACATGAACACAGTTCTCTATCTGGAAAAGCAAATTCAGTGGGCAAGGACAGGAGCTGCAATTAAAGGAAAAAGAAACAAGTTAAACTTTTTATGCTTTGATTGCTCAGAGATACTTTTTATAATGTTTTTCAGTGTTCTGCATTTCACAGTGCATCCACCAAACATGCAAGGAGAATGATATGGTGTTTCTTTGGGAGCCTTGAAATCAAGAAAAATAGTTTTGTGATACCTCAGCTCTCCAACCTCATATTTTTAGTTCATTTTTCTGTAGGTAGGCAAGATCACTCAGGCATTTATTTATTGCTGAGATAGTTGGGCAGACTATCGTGAGCATTGCTACAAAAAAGATTGCTGCTTTCTTTTCATTGTTTTTAGCCTAGCAGCTGATCAGAAGATGTTGCTGACCATGGGAAAATGCAGCCTGGTTTGCTCCTTCTCTCACCCAGTTATTCATTCTGTTCTTGCATTTTTTGGGGTATTTTGTTGTTTACAAAGTTTATGTGTTTCATCATGGCCCTTTTCAGAAAGCCACCCTACTTCACTCTTACATAAAATCATTAAACTCTGTAATATAAATTGTGTCAGCACCGATAACTAAAATCCTATAAAAAAACCCAGAACTTGCCAGAATTCTGACCTCTTGTTGGTTAGTCTATCATAATAAAATAGGAGTATGTTTGGGAGATGCAGAAATGTAATTTTCTAAGAGAATGAAATGCAGTTCTTAGGTGAAATATTCCTGAGCCATGACTTGTTGCATGCACAAGTAACGCAGCTTTTGTGGTGCCTTACTTATTTGTAAGATAAACCCAGATACACGCGGGTTAGATATTTCTTTTTTTTCCCCTCCAAGGAGTATTCCTCGTACCCCAGCTTCCCCCAGAGCCAGTACTCTCAGTATTACAGCTCATCCTACAACTCCCCGTACGTGTCTGCCAACAGCATCAGCCCCTCGGCCATCCCCACCTCCACCTACTCCCTGCAGGAGCCTTCCCACAACATCACCAGCCAGAGCACAGAATCACTCCCTGGTAGGTGCCTCTCTTGTGTTCCCAGCCTCGGTATGTGGAGACATAAGCACTGTCATCTTCTTGTTGGAGTTTTTTTAAATACATATCGATAGCTCAGATCTTATAGCACCAGGCAGTTCTTACACGGGGCTTTGGGGAGAGGTTGGAATAGCCAAGCTCTCTAAAACCATCCTGTGTTGTTTTCATGAGCATGTGAGGTTCGAGCTCCTCTATGGCACTACAGAAAGATGAGACAATGACAGACCAACCCCAGATCAGTACTGAGGGTTGACACGGATAGCAATGAATTCAAAACAAACAGCCATGCTCTGAAAAATTTTCCTCAATGCCTGAGGAAATACCCCATAGCCCATATCTTTGTCAAGGATTATATTCACCTCTTACAACACGTAATATTGTGCATTCATAAACAACTACATCAAGAGAAGGTCCCTCTCTAAAAAAATCTACACAAACTCTGTGTCTAATATGGAAGTTCAAGATGAATTCCACGCTAAAAAAAGCTTCACATTTTGTGTCCTCTCTTTGCATGCCTAACTTTTAAAGTTTCAGAGTTTAAGTAGTTTATGGAATTACTGGTGGATTATAATCCCCCAGTGTCCTGTTCAAGAACAATCTTCAGATATCACTTCCCTACTAGTTTTCATTGGTGTGCAATAACATTTATATAGAACACCACACAATTTGTGGATGATCACAGTACACACCCACTGAAGGTCTGCTGACTTACAAAACAAATCTGAACATCTGTGGTTATTCTAAAAGAAAAATAAACTAGTATTGTTTTTTAAAAGAAGTGATCACAGACTGCTCTAAAGCAGTTGGAGGATTTTCCATTCCTTAGATCTTATCTCAACCTTTTTGAGAAAGGATGATTTCAAAAAGGCTTCTTAGGCACAGTCCCAGCTTCTCTGAAGAAGAGTATGGTTATTCTAGGAAGTTGCAGAGGCCACAACTTAGCAAGGTGTAAAGAAAAATATATTTGAAAAGGATTTGTAATTTAAGGTGAGTGAAACCCAGACAGGTCTGTGTAACTCAAGCCAATCAAAACAGATACTTTATACATGGGAAGTTTACTTTTAACTGTCTCTTCTCAGTGATTTCTAAAATACTATCCTCTGAGAAATGGTGTAAGGCTCAACAGGTTAGTTCTGTATTTTTAAATAAAAGTTGATGCTGAAAGTATATTTTAAATCATTAGCATTCAGCAAATTAAAAAAAAAAAAACAAAAAACAAAAAGATTTGAAAAAAAAAATCAGATGTGCAATTAATTGGATTGTGTTTTTATTGCCTTTCTAATTGCTATCTTTGAAAAGAATGGGGGGTGGAGTAAAATTCCAAAACTTTTCTCTTTCCAATAAAAATTTTGATAAGGTTTTTTGAAGTGACATGCTCTTTTTAGAACATTTTAAATGTGGGTTGGGTGATTTCTTGATTTGTTTTAACAAATCTTGGGAGTTAAAACTTATTTCTCTAACCTTTTTAGCTATTGGTGTGAAAAGAGTAAGATTTTCTCATGGTGTTTTCATTGTGTTTCTGTTGCTTTTCAAGAAAAGGTTCCATTCTCTAATTACGGTGACACAATGCAAAATTTATGTTTACAGTGGAATTTCTTTCTCCTAATAGGGGAATATTCAACAACACCAGCAAAAGATACAGAGACAGACAGACATCACAGAGGGTCAGATGGCAAGGTACGAGCCCGGTCAAAAAGAAGCAACGATCCTTCCCCTACTGCTGACAGTGAGATTGAGGTAATAACTTAAATTTATATTCCTTTGGTACATCCAGCAAAGAGCACAGTTGCCTCTGTTAGCAAATTCTGAGAGACAGAACCAAATTAGTAATCCAACTGGAACCTCAGGCACGGGTAGTCAAAACAATTGCTCAATTTCTGTGTTATCAACATCTCAAACTATTCTTTGTACGTACCCTTTTTTTTTTTCCTCTGGGCTTTTTGTAAGTCTGATGTTTTGTTCCCCTGACTTGACAGGCAATGGGGGATTTCTGTGGTTGTTAGGAGAGCAGGCTCTTGAGATGGCCAGCACACACATAGTGCCAAAATTCCTGATATTTCATTTTGCCTGCTATCACAAAACATCCACAGTCAGTGCTCCAAATGGCTTGAGATCTTAAAACTCTCTAGTCCAACAGGACATATTTCCTGACTGAACCTGTTCTTGCAGATGCTTAATGTGTAACTATATTTCTTTTTTCCACCCCATCTGTCATCACAGCGTGTGTTTGTGTGGGATTTGGATGAGACGATAATTATTTTTCACTCCTTACTCACGGGAACCTTTGCATCCAGATATGGGAAGGTAAAATTTAATTTTTTTAGCATTACTGCTTGTCCAGCCAAATTGCGTCGGGAACTGTGGGGGCAGCTAATGAGACAGCTTTTCAAACAGATGCTGCCTGTTTTATTCAGACATATTTGTATAAACGTGTCCTGTGGTATTTCCTCTGAACATGTGAAAATTTAATTTACCTCCCTTTCATGTTGCAAGTAGCCCCTTGCTTGTCCAAAGCTGGTGTTGTTTGGCTGCTCTTCTGGGATGTTTTTCCAGTGTCTGTCTTCTGCAGGAGAGCATCCAGAGCCAGACTCCATTAACTCCAGCCTGAATAAGCTAACGCTTTTGTTGGTAGACCACTGTTTTCTTATGAATCAGAGAATTTTTAAGAGTGATTTTGTGTTCCTCAGTCTAGGTTGCCATGAAGAGCTGGCTCCGCTTCCCACATAGCTGCTGAAGCTCACATTTCTAAGGGGGTTTCAGGAACATATTTAGCTGGCCATACTTTAGATACCCTCTTTGAAATAAAGGCAATTCCATTTTGTTAGATAACTGTGGCTGAGCAGCCTGAACTTGTCTGCTGAGGAGAAAACACTGGCTTTTGGATTTAGGATCACATGCTTCGATTTCTTTCTAAAGCAGCTTTTTAATGATAAACACCTAAGTCACTTTGAATTACAGAATGTCAAACACTTTTAAAGGGGTAGAAAAAAGGACAATATCATTACCTAGTTCAAGGTGGATGACCTAGTTGGCAGCTGTTCACACACATGGCTTTGAGCACTCAGCTTCATCAGGAGACTGGAAAATAACCCAGCTTCTCTCCAGAAAGCAGAAATATGATTTGACATCATTTCATGGCTTTACCAGCTGTACCTTTTTACGATGGTTATAACAAGCTGAATGTGTAATTAGTAAGATAGATTTATTGTTCACTGTTAGATGTGCACAGTTGTAAAGAATATAAAATGGTGTTTGTGGTGTGGAAGTCTACTGCAGCCCTTGGAATGCTGCTAACACTTCCAGCAGCACCCTCTGAAAACCAAGCACGTGTTTCCAAGCAGGGATTTACCCAGACCCATGCTGTACAAGGCAATTGAAGTGGTTACTTTTCCCAGAGAACATAACGAACGAGGTGTACGTGTGTAAGCTCAGACCTACAAACACCAGAAAGAATTAGGCAGGATCAGGGAACAAACTCAGGCTGTGCAGATCTGCTCTGTGGTTGAGCTTAGTCTTGGGTAGGGGCTGCTGTAATTCATGTGGAGAATTCCCTTAATGGGCTGACTTGGTCCTAGCACAGAACCTCTGAAGCAGATGCCTTCACCTGCTGCCTCCTGAACACATTTAGAGGGTGTAGAGTTGGAGTCTGCTGTGTGGGGGTTTCTGTTGGCTGTTTCCTTTATACTAATTTAGAGAATGATATAAACAGGAATATTTTTTGAAAGAATGAATCTCCTTTTCTATTAAGTTTTGATGGGTTCCTTGAGAAACTTCTCTAGAATGACTTTTTTCTTTGCAGTTCTTAATTTGTTTCATCAGTATGAAATTCCTCAGGACTCTCCTGTAAGGGAAATGATTGTGTTATAAAAGTATTATAGGCTGGTGGCTTGATCCAAAGACAACCAAGAGGCTTTGGTGGGCTTTAGAAAAAACCTTAAACCAAGAGGGAAATACAGCACACTCAGACAGGCTGTCCTAGAAATTAGTATTGTTAAATACTAACACAATTCAAAATTATCAAGTACAAGTGAAGCAGCCAGAGGTTAATAGTTTCAGAATCTCTTACTTCAGTAGTGTAGGAAGTGTTAATCTTAAAGTAAATCAAGTACCAAAACCAAATTTCTTCATAAAAAAATTCATGTGCCTGTAATTAGACATGCATATGCTTATAATTAAACCTCAGCCATGGAGATCCTGGTTCACTATGTCTTCCTCCAAAAAAGGTGTCAGGTCATGGGATCCTGTCCATTCCCCTGGCCAACATTTATCTCCCAGTATCATCCTGTCTGTTGCACTGGCGGAGCTGTAGGTGCTCAAAGAATTAGTCTGTAAAGGTGATAAAGGTGAAGAATAACACCTCTTTCTGGGGTAATTTTTCTTGAAAGATGGGAGGAGGAACCACAGCTTCAGAGATTTGGGTCTAAATTCCCGTGTTCTTTAGCTACTTTATCACAAATGGTTCTGTGTGTTTCCCCTTCCTTGGTGATGGGAGCAACAAGGAGCTGTCTAAAAAATGAGAGGAAAAAAAAAAAAAACAAGAGGAGAGGGAACTCACAAAAAGTCATGTTATTAATGCTTAATGCTCCAGTGCGTATTTTCTGACCTGACTTCATGTGAAAATTCTCTTTGTATTCTCTGTGGCTCTTAACATAGATACGACCTCCTCAGGGCATTGAAAGTTAATCTCAGGGGTTTAGAAAATACTTTGCCCACAGCGTCAATAACAGCTAAAACCCCAAATTTACTAAAAGTTGAAGCATGAATGAATAGCCCAGCCTAGGCTGTTCCTTTTTTGTCCTCTTTACTGTAGCCCATGGACTGCAGAGTCATCCGAAATTTGGTCCTAATGTCTTTGCCATAGAGTGACAAGAAAAGGCAACCCCCCAAAAGTTCCAGAGGCGGGTAACCCTGGAGATTATGTTCAGGAGGGTTTGTAGAGTCTGTTCTGCAGGTTTCTGGTCACTGTATGGGTGCAGAATATTTACCATGTGCCTACAGACCACAACAGGTGTAGAGCCTTGTGGATTATTGGGGTGTCCATCCTCCCTTAGGTGTGTGTGATAGAGCTCCTGTTCCATGGGGAGATGGCTGCAGGCTCTGCCATGTCAGCAAAGATTTGTCCCCCAAGTCATTGACTAAACATAGTGGGGGAAAATGGCTCCAAATCTATCCGAGTGCTGCTGGGCTTTCACAGGAATTGGGTGAAAATCAAGGGAGTTGTTTGACACAGCAAGGTGAGCACACAAAGACTCGTTTGGTGGTAGTGATTCAGAAACAATATGAGGAGATTGCATGCAGTCCTGTGCCAAAAATAGTCATGACTCGATTCCTCTTTCCCCAGCTGGAACATTTGCAAGCTTGTTCCATAACCTCTATTATCTAAGCCTTAAAATTTCTCAGACTGAAAGAGATGCGGAAGTTTTTGTTCAAGTATTACAGTGTAGTTTCATTCTCATGTTTTTTCAAGGGCTGGTATCAAGAAAAAAAGGGAGCAGTGGGTGTGTTGTTTTCCCTAACTTGAGGGAGCTCTGTGAAGCCAATACCTTTTTTTTAGTATATTGTATTGTTCCAAGAATGTATATTCTTGTTCTGTGTTGCATCAGTTCTTGGGATTGAAGTGTCCAAATGACTCGTGAGTAAAGTAAGAACTGGAGTTAAAATCCATCTTTACATGCAAGGTACTCCAAAATCCTGGAATCAAATGTCAGGGATTTTATTTCAGTCTGGACTTACAGACTTGAACACAGTCTAAATTCTTGAATTGTGTTGGATCTTTATCAGCACTTTGACAACTGATACCTGGAGTTCAGATCTGTAAAATTCCCTGCAAGAGCCTTACAATTTCTGAGATTGCTCAGCATTTGGAATTAGCTCAAATTAAGAAAAAAACATAGTGCAAAAATTTGTGGAGCACATTCTGTCCGAGTTTGGAATCAGACTCATGCACAGTCTAGATGTTGGTTCCCTTGGAGTGGAAGGAGTGCAGCTCCCCTGTGGGACTCTGTCCTGGCACCTGGGGCTGCCTGGTTGCTTTACGTGGAGCATGCACTGAGGCCTTGCAATGGGCCTCAGAGCTGCTGGTCTGAAGCAGAGGCTGTTTTTTTTGTGACAGCCACATTTTTAAATGCTTTTGTGTTTCAGAAGTGGCAACATGAGGTTTGCTCACGCCGGCAGGTGTGGGTGAGACAGGACATGCACTCAGCTTTCCAGCCTGTGCAAACATGGGCTTGGCTTCTCCATGAGAGACTTGCAGTGACCCAGGAGAGGGTCCACCAATCGCAGCAGGACCTTTTGGACAGAGCAGCAAAAGTTTCTGCTTGGCCCAGTTGAGGGCAGGACATACATATGATTTTCTAGCATTGGCACAAATGTTAGAGCTGCTGTATGCTGGCTGTGAACTGGGCTGTCTTGTTCTCATCAGAAATGATGTTGTGGATCTAAGAAACCTTATTCCTCAAAAGTTTCACTGGCTGTTGCAAAGTTTTCCTTTAAATTAATTATAATTTCCAATTAGAAGGGGAAAAAAGAAAAAAAAAAGTCATTGAAAAGTTCCTCCTTGACTCTAATTGAGATCTTTGTAAAACCCTAGGTTTGATTTTTTTAATTTCTTTTTATTTTTTTCCCCCTTCCCTGCTTTCACTGAATGTTTCAAGTAGCTTGTGCTTTTCCCTGCTTTGTTCTCTCACAGGACCCTAAAGCCAGGACCTGATTGAAGCACCATGGGGATTTAATCAAATCTGCTGGTGATTCATGCTCCTAATGGCCGAGTCTGTCCTTTACTACTTTACAAACTGAGAAGGAATAAAACCCCATTTTATTGCTCGGCTGTTAAAAACTATTTGTAGAAGTTGCTAAGGTTCAAATCAAAAGCGGCCTCCCTTGAGAACTATTAGTTAATTCTAAGTGCCAGGGCATCGCTTTTTTCCCTCTTCTCTCACTTGAGATGTGGCCTTATATCATGACTGCTGTTCAAACATCTGAGAGTTTTCCATTCCTTTGACAAACATGAGCCAAAGTGCTTAAGGACATCTGTTTATTTTATTTCTTTAATGAGAAAACCTTCCAATTTCTTACTGGCTCAGCTGTGTTTATTTACATTTTGTTAGTCATATGTGTGGGGCACCTTGGGACGTTAAAAACCTGCAGAGGCCTATGCTGAGGGCTGCTAGCAGGCATCCTGGTCAGAAAGGCAGAATAAGCCCTTCCTAAGGAAAACACAGCCCTTGGAACTCCATAAAATAGATTTTCAAAACAAATAGAGCCTAATTCACTCAGTAGATCATGGATTAAGTCAAGATGAATACAATTTGGAAAGGATTTTCTGAGGAAGT
Organism: Regulus satrapa; assembly: GCA_013396955.1. NCBI lineage: Eukaryota > Metazoa > Chordata > Aves > Passeriformes > Regulidae > Regulus > Regulus satrapa. The sequence continues at coordinate 172,648 of VWZN01016724.1, read as the reverse complement.
TGGAGATTTTTTTACCCACTGGAGGCTAAACCTTGTGTTTAATGCCTTTTTAAGTTAAATTAAAAAAGCATTCAATCACTGCAGGTAATAAAGAAGTCTGTTACTTTAGCCATGCTGCTATATCAATTATTGAGCTCATTATTGGAGAGAAGGGAGTAAATAATTCCAGCCATTTGATTATTTCAAATGTGTATTTCAGGAGCAAACCATCTGTGTTTATCATCTGTGCTGGTTGATGGGGAGCAGCAGCAGGAGCAGCAAAAGCAGATCCCAGCAGGTTGGAGGTGGGCACAGGAGATGCTCTGAGCTCCTGTGGCTGGGACCTCTTGTGCTGGAGCTTAGGGGAGCAGAGCAAACTGCACACAAGGCTTTTGGAGCTATCAAATTAATGGTTTTGACATAAAATATGTCAAAATTGGGTTATTACACAAGCATGAGGAAAGGCAACTTGCTTTCCAAGATGGCTGAATTGGGACTGAACTTTTAAGGGGGAAAGTTTAAAAAACCAGGGGGACATGACTTTTTTTAGGGAGCTGCATGTGCAAAATATGTCATTGTGCTGAGGATTACACTCCATGATGTGTTTCCACCAAGCTTTCCAGAAGTTTTGTGTTTTACTCAGGGCTAGCAAGGGCTTTCATGCAGAAATACAGTGACTTTCCTGTGTTGAGGGGAAGGAAATGAAGATTAATTTGGTTTGAATTCCACTCCCTTTTCTGAAATGCATGCCACGTACAGTAAAAAGAAATTATTTGTAGGTTTTTGGTCATTAACCTTTTTTATTACACAATAAAAATAATTCCCATCCTCAAGTATCATGGCCCAGCTTTTAACCTGTATTTAAGAACAGTATTCCACAGGACTGGACAGTATTCCCACTTCAGATTTGCTGGGTTCAGACCCTGGATAAATTACTGTGGTTGATGCTGCCTGTCCCTAAGCACAGCTCCTTTGGAGAGGAAGGAGAGCCTTTTCCACCTCTGTGTGCCCCGAAATGGGAGGATTGAGTGACCTGTGTGCCTGTTTGCTTGTTGGAATAATTCCCCACCATGTGTGAAGAGGCAGGACAGTAAAAGGAGTCGTTCAGTGAACAGTAAGAAAACTCAGAAGTTCCCCTTAAATCACAGGAAGGATGAATATGAAAAGGTATCTGAAGAAAAGGGATTCTGTTATATTTCTCCATCTATCCTGGGCTTCTCACAAGGTCACACAGTGCTGTCTGTTGACACAATTCATTTAAATCCAGTATATTGTCTAGCAAACCTGGATGTTTCAATATTGTCGTAAGCAATGGCCTGATTTTGCTGGCAAAAAGTTTGGACCCTGAAAAATGGAAAGGTTCTCTTTGAAAAGGGATCCTTCTCAAAAAAAAGTGTGACCTGAAGAGTGGTCCCTTGAGTAAATCACTTCTGAAAATGGCTTTTAGTTCCTCAGCTACTTTCATTGCTTTAAACAACTTTTCTCACAAATACTCACTCTCACTGGGAAAGCTCCGAGAGGCTCAGTTGCCTGTAGCCTGTGTTATTAAAGAGATAAAATTGCAAGCTAAGCTACTTAGGTGTAGTTAGAAGAGGAGAGAAGTTAAAAGAGTGAAATGCATTTTTTTCCTGAAAAAGACATGAATTTACTTGAACTAGAACTCATACATATGGTTAATTTCCCATTATTCTGGGAAAGTCTTGTTCATGTCTCAAATTTTGATCAAGGTATAAAATGTTACAACGAAAGGATGATTATTCTCACATACCTTTTTTTTTTTTTTTTAATGCTACAACCCTGCTGGTCCATTTTCCAGGCGTTTCCAAGTAATTAAACCCAATTAAAACTATTAAATTCTTTCTGTTGGTGACAACTTTGTTATTAACAGATAACCACAAGGAGGAGATTTAACTTGGAAGGCCCTTGATTGTGTACTAATCCGTCTCTCACCTCTGGCTGACACCTGTGGCAGATAAACCCTATAGAATAGGAGTCTGATGAATTCGCTTAATTAATACTTTCTTCCTCGTAGAAAAGTAATTATTTGCTCACAGCATAAATAGGTATTTGACAGGGATTTAAAAGGACTGATTAGTTTTAAGTACAGGGGCTTTATTCTGGTGGGGTTTTTAAGGGAGGCGATGGTGTCTGACTCCAAGACCCACACTCAGAATGACTTTGTCCCAACAATCCGAATGTCGAGTTAATTGTCACGTTGTTGAGGAGAAGCAGAGTCAGGCAACAAGCAGATTTGTTATCTGTCTCAAAGGAGCCAGCTTTGCCCCTCTGCTAATGGCCTGCAAGTCTGAACAGGGTACCTGCAAGGCAGAGGCTTGGAGAGGGCTTTGCATCCAGGGTTGGAGGCATGAGTGACTTGCACTTGAGAGATTGCCAGAGATAAATCTGCTTCCCTCTTCCTTTCAGAATTACAGTGCACAGGAAGGGAGAGCTGGCTATGGACATGCAGCTTGGATTAGCTGCAGGTGTTAACAAATACATGTCTTTTTAGTGCATGTTCTAGGGCAAGTAGAAGCAGTGTATGGAAAGTCAATCTCCGTGTTCCAGGAGGTCTGCGGGAAGGTGGTTTTAGTGCAGAGCCTTTTGGGAGGGTGCTGGTGCTGCAGTTTGAGTGTGACTGAATGCACAAGGGCTGCTGTGGAGGGTCCAGCCAGCCCCTCTGGCAGTGAAGATGCAGCAGGGAAGTTTTCTGTGCAGGTCAGCTCCTGGAGAGGGTCTAGGGACCAGCAGAGTGCACGTTGCAACACCCTGGCAGCAGCTGGCAGCCACATTAAAGCTAATTTGGGTGTGCATGCACATTCTGCATTCCCTTTGCTCTGCTAAAATACAGAGTATTGGGACTTCCATGTGGTGTGAGCAGATCTGTCTTCCCTCTGCTGTCATAGGGAAATATTTGTTCTTTGCCCACCTCCAGTTTTCATGGAAATTGTCTTCAAGACAAACTGAACGCTGCTCAGCAAGCTCCTTTTAGCAATCTTCTGACATATTATTCCTTGAAATAAAGGTTAAAAATGAAAACTGAAACAGAAATTAATTTTAGGCAGGGTTAGTAGTTCAGAGGGCATAACTAAACTCAAATTGTAATTTTTAAAACAGTTCACTTCAAATGTAGAGAACTAGTTCAAGGGTTAGAAACAGTGCATGCAAGTGGGCAAACTAAGACCAACACTGGCAATAATTGTGTGAGCTGATGCCACTGGGATATGAGAGAAAACGTGCTCCTTGCTAAGTGGGTGCTTTTGTCTTCCTTTACAACATGGGCTGCTGCTGCCCATCTTTCCCTCTAGTAGGAACATGTGCTGAGCAGGCACAAGAGCTCCCCAAAGCAGGTGGATGTGGAGCTGGGAGTTGGCAGTGCCTCCCTTGCAGTGGAAATTGCCTCCTGACGAGGCGTGGCACTGTCAGCAGTGGGCAGCAGCCCATCAGCCTCCGCTGGAAACCACAGCGGGGACAGAAACAGCAGGGACATGTGCAGGGATGCTCTTTGGGGAAACCACTTCTGATTAGAAATGTTGAAAAAGGACTTACTCTTTGTATGTTTTCATCACTTGTTGCTCATCAGACAGGGGAAATGGAGGCTTTTTTACCTCTCAGTTCCCTTAAGGGTTGCTCTAAGGAGAAATGGGCAACTCTGAAATTGTGACTGCTGTTCTTTAGAGGTAGGAGGGAAGGGTGTGTTGAGAAGGAGGTATTGAATAATGAATAATTAGAATGATCACTTCCCTCCTGATGCTTTTCTCCCCCAAGCTTCCATGGCAGGATCAGGAATGCTTGGTCTGCCATGTCTGAGCACCAGGGGTCTGCACTAAAAGTAATTTGTGGGGCTGTTTAATTTTGACCCTGAAAGAAACTGCACCAATGGAGCATGGCAGAGATGAGGCATGCGGGGATATGCTGTGCTGCTGGAAGTTTTATTTACAAAAGGAGTTTATTGCCTGTTTTCCACCCCTGCCTCTCATTGTCCTTGTTTGTGAAAGCATGACTCGTAGATTAGCAGAGGGAGGACCTCGCTCGTCTAAAGTTACTAAACAAGCACTGAGGGTTGAGTTTTTAGATTAATCTGTTTTCACTGCAAAAACTGGTTCCTGGAGCAGATTTGATTTCAAGCTGTCTGTGGTCCTTGGGCTTCACATGCAGCAGGAAGCACTGGCTGGATGTGTTAGTCAGGAAGCTCATTTCCAGGGCTCCTGGGCACATTTTCCCTACAGAAGGACGTTGGCAGGGATCACTGGTAACTTCAAATTGCTCTGCTGAGCTCACACTCCTCCAACACAGGCACTCACAGTTCACAGGCAGCACAGAGATGTCCTTTAGTGGCACAGGGTTTCTGTGCCTAGGAAGGGCACTCCATCAACATCTTCAAACAAACTGCATAATCCTCTTTCTGATTATTTACACACCGTATAGAGAGTTTGGATATTCCAATTCATTTTGGTGCTTCTCTGTCAGCCTGATTTTGCTGTTTATTCCTACTTGAATTGATAGCTGTAGAAGCTGTCACTTTCCTTGGTGTGGGCATAACCTCTGGCTCAGAGGCATTCAAATCTGGGACTAGTGCTTCTGGATGCTGCAGTAATGTAAATAAATAACTGCTGGAGGACCCTTAGCCCTGTGCCTCTGGACACCTCTGTCATACTGGGACTGCTGGTTGGCCTTATAACTTTGTCAGCCTCTTTAAGGCTTGGAAGTGTGCCTTGCTGTGGAGGAAATGTCCATACGGTGGAAGCAGTGGTGCCAAATCATTTCCCCAAACAACTTCCCCTCTGGGTGGTAAAGTGCATTTTTCTGTTTTGTTTTCATTCCATCATATTCTGTATCTCAAGAGAAAGATTTTTTTTTTTCCCCCTCACCCCCCCTCTCATCTACAGTTTGGTTTCCATATTGTTTAGTTAAAGAGAAGGTAACTTCATACACTGTGGAAATGTTTCCTATTCCCCATTAGTGATTAATACCAATAAAGCAAAAATGAAACTTAGAGGATAAATGACAGATAGTGACCAATGAGATTTCGTGAAAGAGTTTTAAAGGCTAATGATCCTTGAAATGTATAAAAATAAATTGCTTCATTAAAAACCATTTTACAAAATTATTTCTTCCTAGCAGCATATTTTCTTCAAAACAGTTCCCCCGTGTAACTACACCTGGGTAGTAAAATTTGATTCAGTGCTGTTCCTATGGGGCCACAGTGAAATGCCCTGGTTAGACCCGTGTCCCTGTGCCTCATCAGGGGAGCAGGTTTGGGGCTGGAAATGAGAGACATGTTCAAGGCAAGTCTGTTGAAGTTTTTACATTTTGCCCAGAGACAGCGCCCTTGTTTCTGGGACAGCAACAAGTGTGCCTTACCGTGAGGGACAGAGCTTCTCTGTCATGGGCACAGTGCTGGTGAGTCACACACATGGCTGAAACCACAGCCATTCTGCTCTAATTAAAGGGAACTTGGCTAAGAATGTGTAATAATTAGCTTGGTGTGTAATACACCATCCATGTCAGCAGCGTCTGCCACGAAGGTTGATTGAAATGTGCTCACCCTCCCAACATTGTGCTCCCTGTTAGAGCTCCTCAGTCACTTCATTACTGTCCTGTCACACAATAACAGCACTCCACAGAAATCTGCAGCAAATTAGAGCAGAGACTGTTCAAGTGGATGGTTTTCCTCTGCTGAAATCACACACCATGCTAAAGCAAGGCAGATTTATACATCAAGATAAGATGCCTGTCCTACTGAAGATGAACTAACAACAAAAAGAAAATTCTGTTGTGGGAATGTTTCCAAGTTGTCTGTTGTTCGGTTTGAACAGGCACAATGCTTTTATGCTATGACTGTTTATTGAATGAAATATGGATTATTTTTGCTTGTGCTTTTGAAGTATTTAACGAATAAGAAAATGCACCGCTGGTAACTTTGTCTGCATCAATGTGTTTCTGTGCTCTTGCTGTGGATTTAGAAATAAGGTTAGTTGTGTGGGGACAGGAGGGGTGGCAGACTTGCTGACTAAGTGAGGCAATGAAGTGACAGCCCTTTCACAGGCTCAGTCATGTCTCAGCTGGAAAAAACATTCATTTTCTATTATGAATTGACCAAACTCACTTAAGTAGAGCTGCAGGTAGCATCATCCTTCTCCAGGGGAATTCTCTAAGGGTTTTGTCACTGATGTTGTCAGGAGCAGGATCTGGGTGTGGGAAAGTTCACGTGTGCTGATGAAGGTGCAGAAGATATTTTAGAGCTGCCAGCATGTGCATCTTCACATTCAGTAATTTTAAAAGCATGGTTTAAAAATGCTACAGGCAGCCAGAGCTTCTGCACCATGTCCTTCCCTTTCAGGAAGCAATTTGGGACCCCTCCTGGGGAAGGGCTGAATCAGAGCCGTGCGTGGCTGGGCTGGGAGCTGCTGGGACAGGAAAATCCCAGCAAGCAAATGGGCAAAGCCAGGGGCATTGGGTGCATTGCCATTCCCAACACCAGCTGGAGTGACAGATGCACCTGTCCTGGATTTGTGCTGTGTCTTGTGGGTTGGTTTTGTTGGGGTTTATTTTATTTATTTTATTTTATTTTATTTTATTTGGGTTTTTTAAGCAGTGTTGTTATTTGAGTGTAGCTGCCATTGAGCAGCAGTCAATATTGGAGGAGGATTTCATCGTGTTCTAACTGGGTTCACATGGTGCTGTGGGGCTGTTTGAACTCTGCTGATGCTGTGAATAAGTAGGCAGCTTCAGTGGGAATGGAATTGCTGGTGTGAAGGACAAGTCAGGAAAGAATCACCCTCTGCATGTCGTGTTGCTGGGTAAATCCCCAAAACCAGTCACTGCTGATGCTATTGGAAATCAATTTTTTGTCTAATCTACTGAAGGAATTCTTGCATCCTTTCAGGTGTTCAAAGGATCATCTGAAGTGTGTGGGCTGTTAGTGGTCAGGGTGAGTCACAGACACCCTTCAAAGAACAGAATTTGGAGAGCAAAAGAAAGACTGGGAAAATCATGTTAATGTTAAAATATAATTGGGAAGTAAAATTACTTTAATACATTTATCTTAAGAAATGGGAATGTGTAGATCCTGAATTTGGTCTAAGATCTCCCACCCCCCACACCTATCCCCAAAAAAGAAAACCAAAGTGAATGGAAAAAACCTGATTTTGTCCTGACAGGACACCACAACGTCTGTGCGGATAGGTCTCATGATGGAAGAAATGATCTTCAACCTTGCAGATACACATCTGTTCTTCAATGACCTGGAGGTATGTAGCTGCTTATTTTATTTAACATTTCTCTGTAATCATTTCCATGTGGTCTAGAAACCTGGGGGGGGGTTGGCCAAGAAACTTTTTATTTTTGACCCCAGAAATGGACCTTGGTTGGCTTACTGGCAGCATCCCTTTGACAGCTCTGTTCTGTTCAGGAATTTTTTTTTCTAAATACTCAGTTAACAGTAATGGCCCATTTAATAATGAGCACATTGCTGCTGCTTCTCCTGAAATTTGCTACTTAATAATTTTATTAAGCTACATTAGTACAGACTTCTGTGGTCTTTTTTTTTCTTTTATTTTCACTTGAAAAAGAAAGAATTTGTTTCTGTAGCAGATGAAAGGAGAGAACTTTTTCTGTGCCTGAGGAGTTCAGCAGGAATTTCTGGTTCCTTCAGTGCTTGATTGCACTGTGGTCCCCTGTGTCAGGGGAGGCACAGCCTTTACTGCCACCTGGCTCCTTGCAGTCTTGAGGTTTCACTTGCTGAGAATTTTTATTTCCTTTCAAAGACAAGCAAGTGACAGATTTTTCCTCTTTCGACTTTTTTCATAGAGGGAGTTTGTGATGAGGACATGGAAAGTACAAAGAAAAATCTTTCTCTTAGGGAAAAGAAAAAAAGAGAGCTTCTATTTGCCAGCCCAGAGCACTATTTAAGTAATATTTACTACTGAACCATCACCTTTCACCCATCAGACCTCAATATGTGATGCAACAAAGCTCCAGGTCTGCACAGTGACCTTCCAAAAACCCCTCTGCCTTTCTAGGCTTTTGCAAGAATTACCAGTTTTTTTAAAAAAGTCTTCTCATTTTTTCATTTAAAAATAAGTTTTCTCCTTTTTTCGCTTACTGCTCTGAAATTTTAAATGAAGCAGAAAATTGTCTGGCCTTCGTCAAACTGTGCACATTTGTCAGTCACTTAGAGCTCTGGGCACTGTGGTTTGGTTTTAGCTGAGCTTTTTCAATAAAAAATTGATGGATGATGGAGAATTAAAGAAAAGTAAATGTGCCTTACAGAATTTTACTTTCCAAAAAAGCCATGTCAGTTTGGAAGAATTTGCAGCAACCGAGTCATCCAGTTACCCACCCTACTCCTTCATTTAGAATGATAAATAAAAGTCACCTTTGTGTATTCACAGAGTGGTATTTAAGGATCATACATCACGGAGTACTGGGCTTAAAAAAAATGTAGTGAACGACATCCTTGAAAAGGAAAAAAAGGCTTTGTAAAAACCAGCCCAGAAACAGATTCGGTTGTAGACCCACAAGCATTACCACAGACATTAGCACCATCATGTGGTGCAGGGCTGGCCTGTACAGGACAAACTGAGCTGAAACTGCACAGGGCAGAAACCATTTCTGACCAATTTTTGTGCTGGGGCAGAGTGCCAGGGGCTGCAGCTGAGAGAGCAGGGGGAGAGTTGTCCATCTGAAACCAAAGCAGGAGTTCTCTCAAACACAGCAAAATGTTTCCGTGGCAAAAATCCAAGTTCAGCCATTGTGGAGGAGCCAGAGCATGGCTGAACCTCAGTCCTGACAGTGAAATAAGGGGGAAGAGTGGAGAAAATTTGACCCATCCTTTCCAGAGAGGCAGGTTGGACAAGGTAATCAGTTCCTTTGCTTCAGCACAGGGGAATGGGTTGTTCTGCTGGCTGCAGTTTGCAGTGCTGTGCAGAGGAGAAGGTGCTGCCAGGGTGCAAAGCCCTCCTGAGGCATTCCCAGGAAGTGCCTGATGAGGACAAAACATTTGTCCATAGATATAGCAAGGTTTGCACAGCCCTTGGTAGCATTTGTGTGATCCTGCTTAGTCTGGTGAGGATGTGATGTCACATCCTAGCAAAAAACTGAATTTGAGGGAGGAGCCGGAACTGGAATGCTCCCTTTTTTTGCTGTCAAAACCAAAAAACAAAACAAAACAAAGAAACAAATCTGAAGCTCTGGTTAGCCAGGGCTTTATCTTTCCTTAGGATCTCCCCAGAAGGGATTCAGGTAATTGTTTCCTGGATGCATTCGCTGAATGCATTTTGGCTATGCAGCTCCACTCAGATGGATCTATTCAGATCCATCCTGCTTCAGCCCGTCCTCTCTTAGTGCTGCAGTCCAGTAGAAGGGCCAGGTTCCAGCATTCACCCCAAACCTCAGAGCAGCTGTGTGGAAGGAGGCTGTCCCAGGGCAGGGGGGTGACTGGAGAAGCTTTAGATTCCTGCTAAAACCTTCCAGTCTTTTAACAGAAAGGGATTCTCTGTCAGCAAATTGAGTCTTACAGGCAGATGAAATCCCTACAGTCTGCAAGTGTGAGCCATGCAAGGTGGTGTGCACAAGGGGCTCTGATGATGCTGCAGAATATATCAACAAATATTCATCTGACAGGAGATATTCTCCCTCTCTGCTCCTCTTTTTGGGGGAATTGGGGAGAAAAGAACTTAGCCAGGGTTACAAATCACAGTGAAGTTAAAATACAAACTCTGGGCTTTCCAGGGTTCTGCTTTTGTTCACAGTACAATGCTGGCTAAAGAACAGCACCTTTCACCCCCAATCCCTCTGGAGATATTATTGTCTAGCTCTCTGGAAAACAGGTATTAAGGACAGGAGGACTGTCAAGGGGATGAGGAATTAACAAAGAGGATTAGTGTGTTTACAAGTTTCTGTCTTTTGGAGCCATCCCTGGAGGTTTTGTGTTCTGGGAACTGTTAGCCCCACCTAATGAGGATGCAGGCTCCACTGATCAGTGAATCCCTGAGATGTTTGAAACTGTCTAGCACAGTCCTGATCCACAAATAGACTCCGTGTGCCTTTATAAGTTGTTTTCATACGAGACATACCTTGAGAGTATTTGGAGGGAAGGAGAGGTAACAGAAGGAGTTCCTCAGGAGCCCTGTATTTCACAAGGAGGCAGCAGAGGCTTTCTCCAAGCCAGCACTATCATTTAAAACAGCTCAGGCTCCTCTAAATGTGGCTGGCCCCACCTGGAGGCAGATTGTGCAGCACCCAGAGATATCTCAAGAGTAAAACTTGCCTTGGAAGGCTGACCTGGAACAGAGACTGGACAGAGTAAAAGGATAAAATAGGGATTTATTAAAAGGCCTCAGGGGGTACACCTTGGGCAGTGCCAGAGCCCAGGCAGGCCTGCACCCAAGATGAACCCAAAATGGGCACAAAATGGACCACGAGTCACAAGATCTCACATTTTTATAAGTTTTGGTCTATTAGCATAACGGAACTAATTATCTAAGTAAAGCTTCACGTTATGTAGCTCCATCGTTCTTGTTTTTCTCTTCACTTCTGTTTAAGCTTCTTGGGCCTGAAATCTACATCGGTCATCCTTGGTCCCGAACTAGGGAAGGAGTTGTTTTGTCTGCCCACTCTGTGAAGAGAGCTCACCACCACCCAATATGAAGGCCAAAACTACACTAAAATAGCAGTCTGAAAAATATAGAAGCTAAAACCTAAAGCATCAAAACCAGATCAGTGCCCAGAGCTGCAAAAGGGCTGACTGAGGTCTTGCACACTTGACTGAGGTGTAGGCTGCGTGTGCCACACACCAGCCCAGTGTACCAGCCTAAAAATCAGCAGGTGTGAAACCTGGCCCACGTCTCCATCCCAGCCTCCCTGCCATTCCTACAACCTCCTCCTTTCCAGCAGCTGAGGTGTCCCAGGCTTCAGGGAAGTCCTGCAGGAGTGAGGAATGGTTCCTGTGGCCGGGCTGGGAGGTGCTGCTGCGGCTCAGGCAGCTCCCGCGTCCCCGGAACGCTGAGGTAGCGTCTCACCCGGTGTCAGGCTGCTTTATTAACCCAGAAATGCGATAGCTGCTCTTGTCACACTTCAGTGTACAGAACAATCCATTCACAAATGAGAAAAACAGATCCCTCCACAAATGCCTTTCCCCTGACTTCACGGCCCGCGCCGTGGAGCTGCAGCGGGGTGGGCTGCAGCGGCGTGAGCCCAGCGAGGTGCACAACTGCTGCTGGGCTCGGAGGAGAGAGGGGCCAGCAGAGATCTGCTGTCCAGCTGCTTGGCTGCGATTATATGCAGCACTGCACACTCCAGTGGTGGGTTGATAAGAGGGCTGATGAGATGAGAAGATGCAACTGTGTGTCTTTTAGAGAATAATCTAAAATGCTGCAGAAAATCTCATTAATACGGACAAGAACTGCCTGTGATGTTTTGCCATTGACAATGAGTTTGTTTACTTGTTTGGGTTTTGTTTTTTTTGTTTTTTTTCATTTTTTGAAAGGGGCTGATTTAAAGTAATTCATCAAGCTCATCATTGTGCATGGAAGGTAAAACAAATTCTGTGGTTTACAGAACACTGAAGTGGTGAAGAATTACTGCACCTTGGTTAGCTGCAGTTGTTCTGACTCCAGAGTCCTGTGGTACCAACTGTCACAGCTTTTAAACTCTGTTGAAAAATCAACCAAAACAAAAGATAGTGCTCATCAACTTGCAGCCTTTCTGTTCTGTTCTCACCTGTAAGGCTCATGGAGAAAGGAGAGTTAAGGTGGTGGGGAAAACTTCCCAATTTTTCTCTTTCTAATCTTAATGCTGAGACTGGGAAAGAAACCAAAGGAATAACATTTCTCACATTTTTGAGGCAGGGCCTCTGCCATTCAAACAGTGAAGAATTTTAGAAGATAAGATCTCGAGCACATACTTCATGCAGGCTGAGCTCCAAGTGTATATTCTGGTTAAATTTCCTGTGCACAGATTCCCTCATTACTGACACACATTACTCCTCAGCTCAGTCTGTGGCTGGGGCAGTGAGAGCCTTCAGTGCTTCAGGCCAGCTGAAGCTGCACATCCGAGGAAGCTCAGCCCCCTCAGAACAAACTGGGAGAACACCAGCAGGACAGGCATCTCTGGAAATCTCTGTAGGACAGATCTTCTCCCCCTGTCATTGTGTGGGCATACACCTCCTGTGCAAAGCAGTATTCTCTCAGGGGGAAAGGCTGCCAAGTCTCTGCCTTATCATGCATACAGAGTAGAAAAAACACAGCTTTCCTGGCTGAAACACAAGCATCTCTGTCCCTCCTGTCTGCATAGGAAGGAGTTCCACTCACTGTGTTATTCAAGAGCTGTTGTGCCTTTAGATAACAGCAGGTCTCACACACTCTCTGTCTGTTCTTATTTTGTGCATGTTCTATGTGATACTTGTTGCTAATAATTAACTGGCTAGACTACAATACTACCAAATTCTAAGATTTTATCTCTTTACTATTACACTGAAAATAATTTTGCATTATATTGTTTCACTTTTTTTTTCCACAATATTTACTACGGTATTTTTTTTTCCATCTGCCTCTCAGGACTGTGACCAGATCCACATAGATGATGTATCATCAGATGATAATGGTCAAGATCTAAGGTAAGGGGTCTCCCAAGCTGCAGGATGCTGCAGGACAGGCAGTCCCCAGCCATTTGGAAAAAGCAGGGGGCTGGTCAGTAATTCTCAAATCCGCCCCATCTCCCCTACTGGCTCCATGCTGTCTGCATTTATCAAGCACACACAAGTACAGAGTCCCCTTTCTCGTATTATTGTGCCTGTGCCTTCTGTCAGGCCCTGACTGTGCTGAGCTCTGAACCATTCTAGGAAATGCGTCTCAATTAGGTTGAACTTCAGTCAGACCGCACCAGTTTGTGATATGATTTAACCAGACAATTGTCACAACTGTTGCCAAAACGCTGCAAAACCAGACTGAAAGGTTTTCCACTGTCCAACCTGTAGTGAATGGGCTTAGTAGTGAGGAGTTGGAGTTTGCCATGCCAGAAACTTGTACCCAAACTGCACCAGACATTACCATTACCTGTGTAAGTTGGGTCATCATGTTCGTAGAAACTACTTCTGTACAATTCATCTGCTTTCCCCAAAGTGTTGCCTGCAGAGCCGTGGTAAAAGGAAAAGAATGAAATGTGCAGAACTCATACAGAGCTTTGCAATTTGTGGTTTTATGGATGATTGTTGTGAGAAATTGATGCAGGAACAGGACATTTTTTAGATCTGTGCTGGTAACTGTGCTGAAGATGAACTTCAGTTCTGTACAGCGTGTCCTGTGTGTGTGTGTCTCTGCTGCCACTTGTCTCCACATTTCTTTTCAATCGTTTCCCCTCCCTGCTGGCACTGTGCAGGCTGTAATTACACTGACCTCTCCCCTTCCCTCCTCCCTCTCCCAGCACGTATAACTTCTCTGCGGATGGCTTCCACAGTTCCACTGCCAGTGCAAACCTGTGTCTGGGCTCGGGGGTTCACGGGGGAGTTGACTGGATGAGGAAATTGGCGTTCCGCTACCGCCGGGTCAAAGAGATGTACAACACCTACAAAAACAATGTGGGGGGTAAGTGCCAGTGGCCAGGCCACCAGCAGGCCTTTCATCTTCCCAAAAACTGGAGACCTTCCAGAGACAGCTCTGGAGGAGGAGTAGGGAGCCTCATGATATGGGTGCTTCACAGTGAGCTGAGCAGTCACCCTGAAATGTGATTCTGTACAGGATTTGTGGGAGTCACACTAAAATACCTGCTTTAGTGGTTTGAGAAAGACTTAGTCCAAGCGTGGGGCTTCATTGTGTAATTTATTTGGCAGAAAAGCAACCTTCTCCAATTTTTCAGAATGTTTAGCCGGCAAGCAAGCGGTTCAAATGTAAATGTGCCCTTTTTTTTCCTACTCAGCATGTCTGATGGGTGTGGGGAGGCTTTTCTAATATTATAACTACTTGTTTTTAGCTCCCCCAAAACAATACCATGAGATATCAGGGTTCCCTGGGTTCCTTCGTCTCACCTGGTTCCAGACAGCTCTTCTAAGAGACTCAGCTTCCTCTTCAGAACATCACTGCAGGGTTCCCTCTGACTAGAAAAAAGAAAGAAGCAAAACTCAAAGCATCACCACAGCTTATATATTGGTTGGAGGACAAGTCTACCTTGTGAGCACTGGAAATGGGGCATGGCTTTTCAGGAGGAACAAAACCCTCCTGGCCTCAGGGCTCTCTCTGCCCAGGTCACTGCCCACTTGACACAACTTTTCCATCTTTGTGCTCACTCTGGGAAAGGTGTTCCAAGGAGGTGCTGTCCTGTGTGCTTGACTGAGCCATTGCAGCAGAGGGGAAGGAGGCTGAGCTGCAGCAGCAGAGGATTGTGCTGCAGTTGGGCCTCAGACCTCAAGGCAGAGCCTTGGAGGGACCTGGCAGTGACAAAGGGAGGCACCAGGGCCAAGAGAGGGGCAGTTCAAGGGAGAGTTCAGAGCACAGGTAGGTGCCCTTTGGCACTGAGCTTACAAAGCCATGCAATTCCCTTTCTGTGCTGTCCCTGCTTGCAGGTTTAATAGGAGCTCCTAAGAGGGAAACCTGGCTGCAGCTGAGAGCAGAACTGGAAGCGCTGACTGATCTCTGGCTCACACATGCTCTGAAGGCACTGAATTTGATACATGCCCGGTAAGAACAGCTCCAAGAGCTGCCTGTGGGTTTCATCCGGGAGCTCCTTTGCTTCCCTTCTTTCCCCCCTAAACAAATTGAGACACGTTTACAGGACTTTGCTGGCCAAGCCTGTGGGAGGCCAGCCTGCACATGTTTGCCAGGCTGAATTATCAAGGGTTGGGGTGAGCTGGGGATGGAGAACTGAGCAAAAGCAGAACAGTACTTTTCCTTGCCTTGCCTTGGCTCCCTCAGCCATGGCACCATTTTCGTGTGAGCAGGTTTACAAAAGAGGAGAGGGAGGGAAGAGCCCTTCTGTCCCTGAACACGTTCACTCACAGAACCCAGCGTGGACACTGCTACATTCTGTTTAAATTCCCACCAAAGAGATCCTGGCAAGCTTGCAATAAGGCTGCATCACTGCTGCTAGTTTGGTTTATGTTTTTTTCCTTCTACTGAGCTGATCAAAAGACATTTCTGGTACTCACATTATCTTCCTCTGGCTGCAAAATTCCCCACTGGCTCGGGAACTTCCAGTAGCAGGAAAGGTTTGCTTCCTACCATCTTTCAGTCCAGGGTGAAAGAGAGAAACCCATATTTCTAATAACTTCTGTTTCCTAGGCCCAACTGTGTGAATGTGTTGGTCACCACAACTCAGCTTATACCAGCTCTGGCTAAAGTGCTTCTCTATGGACTGGGCACTGTCTTCCCCATTGAAAACATTTACAGTGCAACAAAAACAGGTAAGAGCAAACTGACTGAGCCCCACCTAAGACAGGCTGAAGTTTTGTCCTCAAGTCATGCAATGAGTGAGCTTTATTTTTAGCTCCATACTTACAGATGTTGAATTCGTACTCTGACTCCCACACTTAACCTAGTAGAAACTGCAGGGAGGAAAAAAAAAAAGTCTAAAGAAACCCTTCTCAAGGGTCTCCATGGGAAAGTGAACCAGATATATAGAAATATACCCACGCTATGGAGCACTGACTGTTTCTGGGATGTCCAGCTGCACCCAGCTGGAAGGAAGGTCTGGTTGGACCTGTTACAGAAACACTCTTTGGATCCTCTTACTCTTGCAGAAAGGTCAAGTGTGCTGAATGAGCTTTGTGAGTAATAATTACTGATAGGCTTGGCTTGGGGCTCTTTTGTATCCTGTTTTTTCTGGTGCGTTTCAGCCTCTGAGGATTGCATTTTCATGTTTTCACTGCAACCAGAATGAACAGAAGAGGGCTCTGGAAGCTGAATGCCATGGGTGTCACATCAGGCTGCCAGCTGGTGGCCTAGGCAGGGCATCACAGTCACAAAGCTCACAGAAAACTGGCGGCACTTGCAAGTCTTTGGCTGACAAAACAAGTGCTAGTAAGTGTCGTGATATGGAGAGGATCTGCCTGGGAAGAAGATGCAGCTTGAAAAGAAAGCAAAGAATGTTGCAGCCAGTTCAGTTAGGGAATAACACTAGGTCCTGTGCCTCAACATTAGCTCTGCCTGTGGTGTGTGTCCAGATAAAAAAAAAAAAATGTGTCTTCTCTTGTGTTGCTCAGGGAAAGAGAGCTGTTTTGAAAGAATAATGCAGAGGTTTGGAAGGAAAGCCGTGTACATTGTAATAGGAGATGGTGTTGAAGAGGAACAGGGAGCAAAAAAGGTACAGTTTGTGGATGCCATGCTGGATTCTTCCAAGTTTTGATTGCAATGACCTTTTCTTTATTTAGGCATTTAATGAAGCAGCTTACAATTGGTCTCATTTCTTAATATGCAAAGTACTCAGCGATTGCCTTGTCAGAAATTCCATGCTCTAAATCCCCCCACTTTGGCAGCTGGTACAGTATTTCAGGTAGTTGCTGTGTCACACGTTCCAGGAATCATTCTTGCACAGTAGAGATGTCTATAAAGACATGAAAAGGGAAATTCCAGTGTGTGATCTCAGATAGGCAGGCAGAGTGAATTTCTGATCTACACATGCTGCTTTTGTATATTCTAAATTGTTGGAAATAATTTTGAATTGCTTACTAGAATATGCCTATATCCATACATGTGTTTTTATTTATGACTCATTGAGATCATGGAGTGTAACTTCATTACAGCAAATACCAAAGGGACCTGTACAGAGTTGCTGCCTGTATCAGTGACTTCTGGATCAATGTGATTAATTTCACAAGCAAAATGAAATTAGAAAATTGTACTGAATACAAAGAACAGAAAGTGCAAAAGCAGTGTGATCAGGAATAATAAGAACTGGAACAGCCAAAGTTTTCATTTCCTAAACTTTAGAACAAAAACCTGCCTGGAACTTCCATTTATTTGGCTTTACAGGGCCAGGAATACAATTTGTTAATGGCAAAATTATTTGCAGGATGTCTTTGTGCATCCTGGGTCTTGTGCTCCTGAGGTGACTGGAGAAATGTGATAGAGCTTGCCTTTGCACATGAGTTGAGATGCAGGAACTGGCTGAATGAGCTCCATCTTCAGCAAACTTTAATTTTTAACAGCTACACGAATGGCTGATGTAGCTCAGGTGATGTTGAAAATGTATCACAGGAGCTCAGCAATAGAGCTGAACCTTCTGCTGGAGGACCTGGTATCTCCTTCTGACTGAAGATCCTGAATGATTTTCCAAGCAGATTTGACCTCTTTGGTTGCACAAGCCCAGGAACAAAGGGATCCCAGCAAATAAGGCGGGGGCTCATGTTCCATCCCCAGAACTGTATCTTATCTCCAAAGCAGCAGAAACTCAGTTTTTTAATAGTATATTTTTCCTGGCCAGTGGAAGCAACAATGGAAAATGACCTAAAACTGCGGGTGGTTTTGTAGCTCATGGAGGGTTAAGGAGCAGTCAGGAAGAGTCCAAAATGCATGACTGGGGCAGCAGTGACAATGGCCTGCTGCTTGTGGCAGCCCAGTGCCACACTTGAGAGGCAGTGGGTCAGTGAGCAGAACTCATCAAAGGCTGCAGGAGCTCCCAGCCTGCATGGGGACGTGGGGAGGTTCAGCAGTCTCCTCTGCTGGCATTTCAGGAGCCTCCTGTCTCCTGGCCATTAGCATTCTTTGCTGGGCTGTCACCTCCTCTGATGGATGACAATCATTAATCAAATCTTTGACACACCTGAGCATTATAGAGAAAAAAAACAAAAAAGGGAGGGGACAGGCAGAGAGCCTTTCGCTGTTTTGCTGACAGCACTGATAACATCTCCAGTTTCGTGGGTCATTTTTCTTCACCTGTCTGGGAGTGAGTGATAAATCTCTAACTGCTGAACAACAGGAGTGGCTGGGAGGCCAAGTTTTCTTCTGGTTTAAGAAAGGAAAACAGATAATTTAATGGAAGGGGTTTAATAGAAACTGGGGGAGGGGGAAGGAAATAACTTTTCCCCCATTAGTGAAATTGCAGAGCAGTTTCAGACTGGCTTTCAGTCTCTTCAGCTGTCTCTACACACACTGATAAACAGCTCAAAGAAAACTTATGTTTACTGGTAGGAAACAGGCAACATACCAGAGAGAAGCTTTAGTTGTATTAAAAGGTTAGAGGAGTGTAAATAGACACATCTAGAAGCACTGGAGTTTTTTGTACCCAGGTAGGTAAAATTGGAAAAGGAACACCTCCCTTCATCAGAATCTATCTGGGAAGTGTTTGTTCTCTGAAGCATTGTTGAAGCTGTTTATGCAGGAGCAGCATGCTTACAGGTGAATTCCTGCAGTGATAAAAGACTCTTAGCAGTGTTATGCCCATGCTGGAAGGCACTAAGTGCTGTCAGTTTAGGCTCTCTGTACATTTATTACTACATAAATACCACTGACTGTGCAGAGATGGACATTTTGGGAGAAGGCAAAGAAAATCAGAGTCCCAAATGTTATAAAGTCACAATGCAGAAAGGAGCTGTGTCTTTGATTTAACTGTTTTAACAGTTTTGGAGAAGAAACAAATCCAGCACAAACCCCAGGCTCGCCAGAACACACCAAAAAAAGTTGCATTTAACATCACAGGGATCAGAGCTATTGCTAAGGAACTCTGCTGTCCAGGAATGTTCTCAGGGCACTCTGGTGCCAGGTAACACTTCCAGGTCCCTGATGAAACTGAACTGCACTTGTTTCACAGCATTTAAAAAGTTGATGTTTTGTCCTCTTTCAGATGCAAGTCTTGTTTTCCTACAGTATATTCACAACTTTTAGGAGAATGATCAGGATATTATGAAGAAGATAGAGTAGGTCACAGGTAGCTGATCTTCCAGATTTTGTCCAGATGCTCAGATTTCAAGTGAAACCTCTGATTAAAATCTGGACATGTGCGTACAGGGCTTCAGATTCACCACAGCAGACACAAATTCAAAAACAGGGCAGCAGAAGAATAATTTCAGATAATCTCCCATAATGGAATTTAGGAAAGTTTTTTTGGGGATAGGCTGTTTTATAACCCTATTGCACCTTCCACTGAGGCAACAGTGTTACATTAAATGAATAATTGATCTGAGCAATGATACCAGTTCCAGTATATTTATAGAAAATGCAGTATTGACCTATTGTTCCAGTTAACTGGGAAAGTGAATTGTTAGAAAGGATTTTGTGTGGTGTTTTATCCCTTTATTTACATTTTAATGAATTTTAATAACTTCCTTTTCCAATCGATAGATTTAATTTACTTAACTGACAACAGCTTTCACTACTGATGTTCGCTTAAAACTGTTTGTAGTAATACTAGAAATATTCCTAATTAAATGGTGGGGGGAAGGGGAGCAAAATTTAGTGTCCAACCCACATCCTCCATCACCTGTGAAGCAGGATACCCCTAAATTGTGGAGGATGTGTCTTCCTCTCTGCACAGGAGAGACAGCTCAACAGAGAGACACTTCCCACTTTGTCCCTCCCTAAGATGAGCCTCCTTGCCTCTGGCGCTGTGACAGCCTGGTGGCCAAGTACAAAACTCTGTTCCTGAGGGTACAAGCTAACAAAGTTGTTTTGATCTCAGTATTATATGAAAACAGAAAAAAAAATTGCACTCTTTTGGTTTCACTCTAGCACAACATGCCCTTCTGGAGAATCTCTTGTCACGCTGACCTGGAAGCTCTTCGGCACGCCTTGGAACTTGAATATTTGTAGCAGACCCCAACATCTTAGCACTGGGAGGGCTCCACTCAGACTCTTACATCGGTTCCACCTATTCCTCAATGTTTTCTTAGTTTAAAAAAAAAAAAAAAATCCCACAGCAACTGCAGTTTTTCTTTTTTTTGAAGGAGAACCCTTTCAGTGGAAGCCTTTAAGAACTTGCAGCCAAAGAATATTGTCTCAAGTCCTCCTTCCTATGGACAGAGGAAAATCCTCCTGATCAGCTGCTGGGGTGCTGCAGTTGCTGGCTAAGGTGGAGGCACAGAGCTCTAATGGCCTTTTTGCCATCAACAAGGCAAATGCTACAAGTCTGGGTCTCCCTGTCAGCGTTCTTGGTTTTGAAAGGGGAAGAGGACACAGCAAAGAGTCTCTGCACAATCCATCACATCACACAGGACCTTCTGAAAATAGGAGTGAAACTGTTGATTTTTTTTGTTGTTGTTGTTTTGTTTCCCTTTTTTTTTTTTTTTTGTATTTTTTTAATTTATGAACTAATCTCATTACTCTGGTATTAAGCTCTGTACCTGTGTTTTTCATCTGGCTTTTGGGGGGTGGGGGATGGGTAAAGTCTTACTGTTCTAAATTAATAGTTCATTTCTCCAGAACAAACTCTGGGGAGAATCATATTGTGTACACGAGTAGTAAGGACACATGGTACTGCTGGTAAGAACTGTGGCTGTGGTTTTGAACCTTACCAAGATGGTACATGGACTGTGCCTGTGTCTACACGGTGCCTTATGCTGCCATCTTGGGGCTGAGCATAGGGAAAAGTACCTTGTGATGAGTGAAAGGCATTAAATAAAAACATGTTTACATTTTGGGGGACTGGATTACCTGCCTTCTCTCCCGCCACTCTTGCATCTAAAGGTAGGATGTGGAACGTGTGCTCCCTGTTTCAAGGCTGGCTTGGTACTCTTGCTGTCAAAATATTTAAATTCTCTGGGCCTGGATGGATCTCTTAGTTTGGAAATGGCTGATTGTTCCTTGCTGTGGCACCAGGTAAGGCCAGAAGGATCAAAGCCTCTCTCAAAGGAGGGGCTAGAGATGCAGCAAGTGCTACAGCCCTCACCTCTCCAAGGGTTACACAAGTGCTACACAAACCTGAGGGATACTCCTAACCTCGAAAAACATTTGGAGAAAACAGTGCTAGACATGAGAGTTTCTGCCAAGCTAAGGCAGAAATTAATCCCAGGCAGCAGCCCCAGAGCAGCTGTGACACATCAGCATGACCAAACCCTGCCTCTCAGCACACGCTGTGGGGGCGTTTGCAAAGAGCTGCTCTCTGGGCTTAGCACAACTCCATGCAAAATGTCACTTTTCTAGCACAGCCATTCCTCGTCTCAGGGTTTGCTGAGCAGAATTTTTTCCTCAGGGTTTCCTTGCTGTAAGAATGGTTTCCTTCACTTGTGACAGAACTTTGTATTTGTGACAAAGTCAGTGGAGAATTGACTAATGCTTGCAAGGTAAGCAACTCTGGTAAATAAACTTTTGAAAGAGGAATAAATGCCAAGGATTGCAGATGGCAAGAGAAGCACAACTTCTGCTTTTACTACCCCATCAGTCAGATGGGATATTCATCAGATTCATTCAGATCAGATTTAATCTTCCTTGAAATTCCCAATTTAACACCTGACTTAATCAAGGCAATTGTCTGAGCAATGATTCTGGTTTTGTTTGTTTTTTTTTTCCTTGAAGATTCCTGAAAGATTTTGCTTTCTGAATATATTTAAAGGCTTGAACGTTCTTGATTTTGTTGCTGACATTCTTAGCAGAGCTTTGGGCGG
Organism: Regulus satrapa; assembly: GCA_013396955.1. Taxonomy (NCBI): domain Eukaryota; kingdom Metazoa; phylum Chordata; class Aves; order Passeriformes; family Regulidae; genus Regulus; species Regulus satrapa. Next base: position 151,143 of record VWZN01016724.1, on the reverse strand, counting down.
GACAGACCAAGGGTCAGGAACAAGGCTGTCACTGGTTTACATCCATCCTTCCTGTCCTTCCTGTCACCATGGCACATCCATCTCTCAGTGCAGCAAGACTATCAGGATTTACTGTTCCAGGCAATTTATCATGGCTAGAAGAGGAGAGCTAGAGCAGTTTTGTACTCAGGAACAGCCAAAAGGGCTGGGAACATGCACAGACACATGTACAGGTCTCGCTCAGTTCCTTCACCTGTACTTTTATGTATTTCTACATTTTCTACATACTTTACTATTTGGTCACCTGTTATTTTAGAGGAGGGAAGAAAACTTCTCTTCTGTAGAAAAAAAACCCCAATGTTCATTAATATAAAATAAACCCTCCACAGGCTGGAAGAGGTGTCAGAAAGCAGTGGGGTTTCCTCCAAGGATTTGTACATCACTTTCCTCTACCACAAGGCCTCGTTTCAGCGTCCCAACTTTCATGGGAAGGTAAAAACATCATGTCGAGCTTTCAAGTTTTGTGCTTTTCTGTAAACAGCAGCACTGGGAACATGAACTGTGGTTGCTTTACAAATGCACAGAACAAGGTAACTGCAGGAACAGGAACTTCAGACCATATTCACAGATTTTACAATGTTTCATAAGCTCCCTGTTTCTTTTAACTTATAATTAAGACACATACCCACACAGAGAAGCCTTGCCCAATTCGTGCCCTCTTGAGGGGCTACAACTGCACTCAGAGGCCCCACTTCTAACCCACAAATACACCTGACACTGACATGTATCCATCCAACCAACAAATAAATGCTACACAACATAAAATTGGACAGGCTGGAATCCAAATATCCCACACTTCTGAGACAGAAGATGCCAATGTAAGTGAAATTATCTGTGATCTGGAGACTGTGCAGAAATGAACATCACTGCAGATTGAACCCAAACTGGAAATCCAGGAACACAGAACATTTTTCTAAAACTGTTTAATAAAAAAATTGTGACCTTTTTTGAAAAATTGGAGAAACCCAAAGCATATCGTGTGTGTCACCTGTCTTAGTCACAAAGAAACACAATTGTCAAAAAAGATATTTAAGTTTAATACAAATTTTATACAAAGAAAATGTGAAAAAATACTTCCATATGCTAAAAGCAATTATGCTTCACAAATAAGGCCAGCTAGGCTAGTTTTGACACAACTGCAATTAATGAATATTCTGTTCTCACTTTTTTTTTCTTCTAATACTTTTTTTCCCTCTAATCTGGGTACTAGCTGGAGACTGTACAAACCGCATTCTTATATAAACAATGGGAGAAATCAACATGACTAAAATGTACAACAGAATGTACTGGAATGATATCATACAATTAATTTTCTCATATACATACATCACCTTTGCTTTGTTCAATGCTTTTGTTTTACACAACATACAAAATGGGACTACAGTCTCAGTGTAACAGACAGCATCTCCAGGGGGTACTTCCTCTCATACTGCACTGCTTCATGCTTACAGAAAAACATAAATTCCATCATATAAATAACACATGCTCTGGCCCAGCATCAAAAGTCCTTTGCCCATGGTTCCCAATCCATGTTTTTCTCCATGCCTAGTTCTTGTTCAAAGTCTTTTGGGAGGATTTTTTTTTAAAAAAAGAAAACTGAAGCATAGCAACACAATTTACTTTCCTCAATCTTTGATATCAGTAATCAGAAATCCTGCTAAAACCAGCTGCTATTACACTTTGCGAATTTTCTCATCTTAGACTGAATAAATTTTTTAATCCTTTTCACCTGTAAACAACATTAATGTTTGTCCTCAGCCTGGTCATTGTGAAAAAAAGTATAAATTCTTATGGATTTCAGGTCCACATAATTTGCCTAATATTTAACTGAAAAAAAAAAATATCCTTCATCATTTGGTTGTTCAGAGAGATTCCACAAGAGTTTCAAAGTGCAGAAATTTTTTTTCACTCCAAATGCAAAAAGTTGTTCAGAGTTTTTGTATTAGATTATTTGATGCAGTTTCCCAAGACCAGTTTTCAGCATCAGGTTGTGGTAAGGCTGTTTTAAACCTTCCTTTTCCAACTTCAAACGCTCTTTATAAGTTAAAGTCAATACAAATATAAAAAGGAGATGGTACTCTAATGACATCCACAAATTGTACATTATTTACAAAAGAAGCATAGATTTATTATGGATCTTACCTGTCCTCAGCTTTTCTAAGCCAGCACTAATGCTTAACATTAATGTAGTGTAATTAATGCTTTGTACACATACACAAAGCTAAAGTCTGAACCTCTGAGGTTAATCCAAAGAACTGTGTTTATTTGTCACACTTCTATTAGATTTATTTATTCCAACTTCTTGTTAGCAGTTAGACTCTTCGTACTTGGACTGGCATTGTGGTCTGAACATACTGAACTCCAGTTCTCATTGCCACTGTCCCAGCAGAAGGACTTACCACTACAGGAATGGTCTGTGGATTAAAACCAAGAGAAACAGATTGTTATGTTAAAGGTCACATAAATATGACCACAGAAATAGAGATTTGTTTTCCAGGGGAAATCCAGAACAAGTTCCAATTTTGTGCCAGAACTAATACCTTTATTACCACAGTATTACCTCATTCCAGGGGAGGAGTAGTGCATTACTTCCCTATAGCCAAGAGTTTCTGTGTTCTCATCACTTCTATAGAATTACAGGGACAGGAGGTGCTATAGGTGCTGCACACACTGCCTGTGCTTGGAGGGTGAGGGTTTCAGAGTTACATCCAGTTATGTATTTTCTGCAAACTAATACATGGGAAGAGGAAAAAGGGCTAAGAAAATCCTTTGTAATTTGAAAAAATTCTGACAAATCAAACTGGAGTACAAAAATACCCTTGTTTATAAGTATATTCTCATTACACGTTACTTAAATCTTTTTCCCCAAAAGGAACTTTCCCCCATGCATTCAGTCTACACAGAAGAGAACAAAGAACATCCATTTGAACAAAAAAAAAAAAAAAGTACTTAAGTTAACTTCTGCACAAATCAATAGCAAAAACATCAGCATTACTGGGAACTGTCTTACACACCCTGTAAAAATATTAATATAGAATAAACTTTACACTTCCATCATACTGATCATGATTTATACATCTCAACAAATGGAGTTTCAGGACATCTCTATAGGTGGTAATTGATTCTACAGATGCAGAGACAAAGGCACAAGAATGTTAAACAATCTGGTCAAGGTCACATCACTCTGGAGATCTGTAAGAGGATTTATTGAACCTAAAGTCTGTATCTTAACCTTCCTCCAAAAAGGTGAGAAAGTCTAGAAATGTCTCTACCATACAAACTGCAAAGTGTGTTCCAATACAATTCCAGTGATGCACAACTGGTGATCAGACAAACGCATCCATTTCAGTTCACAACATCTTGTGGAAGAAACAGGGAGTGAGATTTTGAGGAACCTGAAAGGGATGCACAGATCTTCCCCCAATGGTAGTGTGACATTCCAGAGAGGACATGGAAGAACAAATACAAGTTCACTGAAGCCCAATGTTTCCCCACACTGATTCAAGAAACCACATGAGTGTCTTAATGATATTCCACAAAGACTCTGAGTATCCCTGCTGAGATGGATTACAGCTCCTTTGTGACTGAGTCTGTGCCTTCCAGAAGCCTACTCATTCCATTCCCTGGAATGCAAAGAAGACGGGTTCATATTTTTACATTATTTTAACTGCAGGAAGAATAAAAAACAAACATGGGACCAATTTGCTAAATAAATTCAAGATTACTGCCATTTTGTAATGATTTCAGATGAGTTTACAAGGTTTAGTACCCAGAAGAAACGGTACCCAGAAGATACAATGGAAGTTGTTCAGAGGAAGAAATTCCTAGTTGGACACAAAGTGCAAACTGAATTCTAAAGAAGCCATTATGTAAGTCACTGTCAGCGCTGGAGGTGGGGAAATTAAGGTTGCCACAGTTGCCTTTTAAATATACACACTTACACACATGGAAATAATTAAGTTTCAGTTCTTAGCGCGATCAGAATATGGAATGTGCGAGACTCTTAAATGTGTTAAGATCATTCCCTGAGAGGTAAATTTTCCACCTCTGCCAGTTTTACACATATGTACATTTTGCATACATATTAAACATGCACTAAGGTTTAAAATTATTTAAATTGCACGTGCAGTCATTAGAATACAGAGGTGTCTGTAACTGTGCAAGACTAATGCAAATGTGTACAAAGTTATAAACATGCACAAATAAAGTTGGAAACCTTTCACACCTTCCAATTCTGCTTTACATAACTCAATACACTTTGTGTTACAGAAAACCGATACGGGTAACTGCCATTTTTCTGAATATTACACAAAACCACCATAGGCTCTTACAACTTTGCAGCTATCCACAAAAGAAGCCTGATGTCTTACAAGTCTGCTGTTGGATTTTAAAACACATACAAAAACCTTATTGTTAATAGCAGTTCAGTCCAAGCAACTCAGGGCCAATGTTGCAAAGGTGCACAGTGGTCTCAGCTGAGACCAAGTGGAATTGAAATGCTGTGAGGAATGTGGGAAGTCTCCATCCCCACCAGGAGCCGTGTTTGTGTGGAATCTGACGGCTGTGAAGCACTGTCTGTGCCTGAGCATGCATCCACCAACACGCACAGGTGTGTCCTGCAGCCAGGGCTGTGCACATGGAGAGACACAGAGGAACTTCTACAGCCCATCAGGCCTCACAGTCACAGCGTGGGTGAGGTGCACCGTTAAGTCAGATAGCTCATAACAGAGTATTTTAAACCAGAAATGAAGTTACCCACACCTGGGCTTCCCTGCTGAACCCAGCACAGAGGCACAGCACGTGCCGTGACCAGGGCAGCGTCAGCTCAGGAGCTGGCTCTGACACGAGCACTGCAGAGCACAACCAGCTGAAATAACAGGCTAATACGGTATATAAAATACAAAAAATCCAACTCACTTTTGTCCCATCTACTGTGACTGACACTAGGGAATTCGGATGTCCTTGGTTAAGCCTTTGATGGAAAAAACCCAGGTCTGATTCCACTGTGATTTCTTGTTTCATAACGCTAATGTGCAAGACTGCATGGGAGAGACACTGCTGACAAATGCATATTTTTTTTCACAGGTACTGAGATGTCACAGGAATATCAAGCATAGCTCAGAAATAATTAAATCTCTAAATCTCTTTAGGATACCATAGACAAAACGATATTTAAAAGATATTTAAAATGAATTCTATATATTTACATTGATGTTGTGGTCAAGTATATACATGAAACAGACCAATAATGTGAAATGGGCTCTGGCTGTCCTCAGTGCCTTTGCCAGACTTAAAGATTTCTGAATCCTTGCCATCATGAATGGAATGAAAGGGTGGAATGTTGCACAGCAAAATAAAGCATTTTGCACTGCAAGTTGAGACGATACCAGTGAATTCATCTCTTGATACAACAGCAGACGGAGACAACCCCCCAGAGATACTGAGCAATTTTAATGCCAGGCACAGCTTTGCTGCAGACTTTAAATTATGACGCTGTACTTACAATTGTGGGTTGAGTAGTTGGAATATAGGTGGTGGTCTGCGGTACCTGGACCAGTTTTATTGGCTGGTTGCTTGTCACACCTGTTGCTATCTGCAGAGACAGCACAGGCAACCTCAGTAGAAGCCTCAGCTTTTACATAAGTTCCACCTAGTTGTTACATTATTATTAGGATAGGCAATTTCTGCTGGATGTTTCCTTTGTGTTAAAAATTTGCATCTTAATGAATTCACAGGTTACTTCTTTGTCAATAAAACAAAATTCAAACTATGAACATGATCAATGTATACACCATGATGTTTCAGGTAGAACACCTATATAAAAGCAATTCCATATCTGTGTAACTGCAATATTCCCTGGCAGGTTTTAGGCCTCACGTTCCCTACTTCCCCAGTAATACAAAGCTTGTGCTGCCATAACAATGCATACGAACATAAAGTGAGTGAGCCAGAGTTTAACCAACTTCATCAAAACATTTAAGTGAAAAAGCACCTCCTTTTTCCCCTCTTCAAATGTGTTCCCCAAGTTACTCCCTTAGGTGACATTTCAAGTCCAGAGATCTAACACCAGACAGTAGCAAAAGGTCAAGAAATGAACACAGCTCTCTAGATTACTATGCTTCCCAATTCTACAGGACTATCTCGATGAGACATCATGCTGGAATCACAATACTACAAAATTAGTTTGCTCTTAATATTTTAAAATACAACAAGGCTCCTACTGATGTGGAGGATCATGTGTAAGGGTTTGAAGGATCAGCCCCGCCCCTCCCCGCTAAAATTTTTCATTTAATAAATCTTGCAAGGGCAGAAAAAAAATGATGCCAAAATTGCTAATAGTCAAGCCCTACCTATAAAGCAGAATCTTCTCTATAAACATTTTCTATATATGCAATGTTAAGTCCCTTTTTTTAGAGCATTTGCTCATCCTTGCCTACTGAAAACTATCAGAGTAGATGCTATGGAGGATTTCAAAACTGCTCCGTTAACCGTAGATCCAGGTGAAGTGCTGTATCAGTGTTATGGAACATTGTGGTACCCTAATGGCAGTTTGTGGTGAGAAAGTAAGTTGGTTTGAAAGCAGGTCTTGAGCTTGGCCTCTGAACCCCCGGGCAAGAAGGGCTTGGAAGTGCTGCAGTCAGTATTGCTTATCAGAAGGCAACTTGTATCGAAAGATCCAGACCAGATGCTACACTGACGGGTCCTGGAGAGAGAGAGAGAAAGAGGTCCAGTCCCCCCTTGGCTGGAAGGATGAGTCAAGCCAACACAAGGTTTTATTGGGAATAAATGAAGGGGAAAGGGTGTTCCCAGAGGACAGAAGGAGGTTTTTTTGCAAGATGAAAGACAAAAAACACAACTCTCTATCACTCCCCAAACTGCACTCTTTGAAATATACAAATGGTTATGGAATTTCTGGCTTATCCAGTGAAGCCTTTGGGAGTACGTTTCAGAGTATTCTTACATATTATTTTTGTTTGAAGATACTCACTGTAACACTCTCTTTGCTTTTATCAGCTGAACCTTCCTTTTCCTTAGGAGTGCTGGCTGTTTCTGTGGGTGTAGACTGCACACTTGAACTGGGCTGGGATGATTTATTTAGTGTTTCTGTGCTAATTTCAGTATCTGTTTCTTGCTGTGTCGCAGTAGCTAAAATCAAGGAAAAAAGAGAATGAGACCACTCCTCAAGGGAGCCAGTTCACAGTCCCTCCTCCCAGTCAAATCTGAGTCCCTGTGGATCCACCCTCCCACCCACTCAAACCCCCCCAGGTGTGTGGGAGGCACCATTACCTGACTGTGTGCAAGATTTCATATGCTCAGGCCAGTGAGCTTGTTGGCAGGGGTAGTCACAGTAGCTGGTATTCCAACAGCAATAAAAGATGGCCTCTTTCTTGCAGTTGGCACACCATTGCTTCTTCTTGGTCTCATCCACTGCTTGTTGCTTTTCCAGTTCCAGCTGCTTCTTCACCTCAGCAATCAAACGATCCCGTTCCTGTTCCAGGCTCTGACGCATCTCAGCCATTGTCAGTTCTACTCAAAATCCAGAGAAAGATGGGTTTGCATTTTCTACCCCCAACAGTAAGAAGCAAAATAGAATTATTCATGAGTTTAAAGACAACATGAAATTAAAATCAGTAGTCAAGGTATTCCCTGAATACCTTGGGCATCTGTTTCATACCTACTCAACAAATACAAGTCTTCCATCTCTCTTCTTATTCTGGCACCACGATTTTTAACCATTACCTTCCATTTGTTTAACACTTTAGATCTAGATGTCCCACAAAGGACCAGAATACAGCATAAGCACAAAAAGGACATATGCAGCTGTTGCTTTGTCTTTTGCAAGCTCAAACTTTTGTTCTGCTCCAATATTCAGAAAATACAGAGGATTCATCTCTTCTCTCATCTCATTTGTTCATCGTTTCTTGGTTTCTTTACAAAGCAAAACGTGTGAGCTCCAAGAGGGACAATGTGCAGCATCATGTGATGAAGGTAACACTTACTACAAGCATTTCCATTTTCTATGTAGGACAATACCTGACAGACTGTTTTGAACTGTCATTTGCATACCTAGATTATGTTTCATTTCTGAAAGTTCCTGTTGATGTAACCATTGAAGTTTTTCTATCTCAATCCTCAAACGCCGAATCTAAATATCAAAAATTTAATAGTTAGTAATAACAAACAGGGCGTGGTGTATAAGACATAATTATTACATAAAAAACCATGCCCAGAGCAGTGAGCCATCATTTACATCAAGGCTCCTTCCTATTAACATGAGGACAAGACAACAGTAAACCCCAAACCAAAGTGTGAAGTATTCTAAATATCTGTTTGCTAGATTTATTCACCACAAAGAGCACAGGACTCTTTGAAGACAAAAATCTTCTGTTAATCTTACTCTTGATTCCTCTGAAACTGTCACGTCTCAAATTCCTGACTGGAACCAAGAACCTGTTACTCAGTGCTGTTTCCATTTATTAGCATGACATTTCATTTATTTTATTTTATTTTTAATTAGATGAGGCTTAGAAAAGCAAAATTATCTATTCACTCTGGATAGAGAATACGAATATCTTTGATCAATACTTTGACTTCCTTATTCTGGTTAAAGCAGGGAAACAAATCATCACACTTTGAGCTTTATTTGTTCCCATTCATACTTAGTTTGCACTGCTTAATCTGCTTTTTCCAAGGTTAAAAAAAACCCTTAGAAGATACTACATCCTACCTTTAACATTAAAAGCAATATATAGCATTTCATTAAAAATGAAAAACATTTTAAGTATTTTTAAGAAGTATTAAAAACTATGGCCATAATCACATAACTGGAATAAGCCCTGCACTATACAGTTTACGAAAGTTTTATTTTCCAAAAAAACCCAAAAAAACCCAACTTCATTTCTGATTTTAAACAAGGTGGCAAATTCTTGACAGAAGATTGACGGACCTGGGTTTGATGGATTAATGCTTATCTTACAGAGCTCACCTGGTATTTTTTCACTATTTTTTTTCTACCACTCTAATCATTACTTCTAAAACAGCACAGAAATGAGTTCTCTCTTGACAATCTCCATATATAATACTTTATAGATAGCTAGTTATGTGCCACATTTACATATAAAAAGTACTAATTTTCATTTTTCAAACTTAAAATACAAGTTGGTTTCTTTTATCTTACACTAACCTCAGCTATTGTACTTCCAGTAGTATTTTTTGAAAGATCATTATATATTTCAGTCATTGTTCCTTTGATGGCATCCATCATCTGAAAGAAAAAAAAAAGAAAATAAAAAATTTTATATATATTTTTAATAGATTCCCACTTCCATTTTCTTTCAATCCCTCTAATGGGAACCTATATTGCTACCCTTCTCTTTCTCTCTAAATACATGTAATTTACCTGGTTCTACTTATTTGGAATGCAGAGCACAACAATTTTGATCAGGACTCTGATTTTTAAGTGTCCCGAACACTTGAACTGCTTCTACTTTTCTAAGAAATTGCCATTGATATACCTTATAAACAAAAAAATTATATAACCATGAACCTGGGGAAGAAACACAACACAAAAATATATAGTACTCATTGATTTTTTAATCCAAATATCTGAGAGAGTACGGAAAGCTCAGGTCCCTTCCTTCACTGTGATGAGACCAGTCCTACACCACCCCTTCTCTTTACCAACTTAGTGTCTGTTTCACTTCCATACACACATTTAGGAGAAATTCCCAGCTGATGAAACCACAGGTGTTTGAAAAGAAAAGTACCCCTTTGTTAAAAGCTTCCTCCAGGACTTACTTTGCTGGTATATTTAGCAATATCTGCAGCCACATCAGCTGAAGCTGTTGCAATGGGCAGGTCTGTGCTGAGCGAGGAGGAAAGTGTGCTTGCAGACCCAGAGCTGGTGACCATGGAAATGGGCTGAGTGCTTGTGACCAAGGTTATCGTGGATGTGGAAGTGCTCTGGGTGATCTCTTTTTGCTGCACAGCTAAGAAAAGAGAACATTGAAGGGATCAATCACATGAGGAATTCTGAAAACAAGAGGTAAACTTCTACCTTCAATACCTAACTAAACTGTGTGCACGTAGCCATTTCAGATTTACCTTACATAAGTGTAATGAAGTCAATATAATTTTGAAATGTAACTTTTTAGACTGCCCAATGCAGAAGTCTCCCTCAGTTCTAATGACTTATCTGCTGGAGTATTTTTTAAATAGTATTTTTTTTAAGGATAAAACTTTTCAAGCTATTATTACTGATTCATATAATAAAAAAATGCACCTTCATTGGCAATATCCTCAGCACTGGAATTACTGAAATAAACAATTTAATCCTCTTTATGTGCTATATTTTAGTTTATGCCAATTCAGTATATAAGAAATCTATAGATGTAATAGTTTTCACATGATAAATTTCTAGACTATATTTAAAATAGAACATTGGTCAATAGTAAATAATATTGAGAAAACAAACTCATAGGCTGAACACAAAGTTCTGCCCATACTATTAATGTATGTATTAAACTAAGATTCTGTTAAAAGTATCACATTTAACTTCTCCAATTTTCACATTTATTTTTCCTCACTGAATATTTCTGTATCAATTTATGCAGTCTACAAGCAGAAAGATATCACTTCCTCAACACTGTTTAAATGACAGAAACAAAAGCACTTTGGGACCAGAAAAATGAGCCTCTGTAAATGTATGTGAACCATCACCTAAATCTCTCTCCTCTACAAAATCACCTGCATGCCAGTGGTGTCAGCAGAGGGGAGAATATCTCCTGATCAGGCACAGCAGTAAAAATTTCCATTTATTAACTTGAAATGACAAATGAAGCTGATTTACATAAAGTTGCTGTTAAGTGAAGGGAAGCAACAGCAGCACAGGCTTGTGCTACTCTGTGCCAGCTATTGGTGAAGGCTCTCCAGGAAAGGGATGGTGAGAAAACAGTTGTGAAAACATTCTGAAATGCCAGGGCTGTTTGCTCAGTAAACTAGCATCAAAGTCTTGTTAACCAACAGGGATTTCAAAGACAAATCCTGGAGCCTGGGTAATTTAATTGTTGTCAAATTATACTCTGAAAAAACCCTTCAGATCCACTGCTTGTCAGATAAAACTGGAAGCAATTTGCAGATACTGAGGTGACACTGGTAAACATGGAAGTGGAAGAGTTAATGGTTTTAGCACATGATCCAGAAAATTATTCAGTTCACCCTTCCAAATCTGTTACGGCTACGAAAAGCAAAAATATTTATACAGACACACCATTTTTCTGTCATTAAACTAAGGAGACGTGACTCTAAATACACACCAGAAAGAGCAAGCATAGTGAGTATCATTTGTATACTAAAGACACTTATCAGAGTAGAACCACACTTTGAGATTTGGTTTATACAGAATCCTTGGCTGGGCACCCTTGGAGCACAGGGATCACTACGGGGCAATTATGGCACCACAGGCACATGGAGTTAGAAAAGGGTGTACCTTTAACTGCTTGTCTTGTCTGATATCTTGTCCCCTGAGAGGACTGAGGCTGCTGTGACTGAGACTGCTGGCTCTGCTGCTGCCTCTGTACCTTCTGCATGTGCCATTTCTGAGAAGACGTCTGGAATTTATTTGAAGAATTCCACACCACCCTCTGCACAGCAGGGGCCGTTTCCTTGGGCAGCAGAGGCCTCTGCTTTTTCACAGGGCTCCCTGTGGCAGCAGAGGGAGCACTGACAGTAGAAGCAGCACTGGTGGTTGCTGTCACACCAGCTGGGGGGGTCTGCGATGCGGAGCGGGTGAGTACTGGAGTTTCTGGTAGAGGCTGGCTGCTGGCACTGGAAGAAGGTGGAGTTTTACCTACAACTAAACAAACATGAAATGTTATGCCATCTTTTCACCAATTTATCTGATTCATCATTTTCCATCTAGTTTTTGGAACAGCCATATATACTTTACAGTCTGCTTTGAATTTATTTCCTCAAAAGTAATCAACATTATACAAGTAAAATCATTTCAGTCTTGTTGAAACTGATGGCAATGCAGATGCATCAGTAACTAAGCAAAACAAAAAGCAGCTTGACCTCATTCAGAAGACACGTGCGAGGTCAGCACTTGCTCAGATCTTCCTGCCTTCCCACTTTCACCTGTCATCCCAACTTCTTTCAGGAGAAAAAAACAGAACATTCTAAAGGATCAATGCCTGAGCAGTAACTGAAGGAACACCGTAAACTTTGTAAACAACACTGAACTGACACTGACAGCCACATGCAGATGACACCACGTTGGGCAGGAGTGCTGATCTGCTCGAGGGCAGGAGGGCTCTGCAAAGATCTTAACTGAATCCATGGACTGGGACAGCTTAATCCGGTTCAATATGGCCAAGTGCTGGCTCCTGCCCTTGGGTCACAACCACCCCTGCAGCTCTGCAGGGGCAGAATGGCTTGAGAGCTGCTCACAGAAATGGTCATGGGGGTGCAGGAGATGAGCCAACAGCATGCCCAGGTGACCAAGAAGGCCATGCCATCCTGGCTTGTATCAGCAGAGGTGTGGCTAGCAGGATCAGGGAAGGGATTGTCCTGCAATACTTGGCACTGGTGAGGCCACACCAAGTGCTGTGTTCGGTTTTGAGTCCTTCTGAAAGGAGAGCAAAGTGCTGGAGTGAGTCCAAAGAAGGGCAAGAGAACTAGGAAGGGTCTAGAAAACACATTTTGTGAGAAGCACCTGGATGTGGCAACTGGGGATATGGTTATGGGGTGATTATGGTGGTGCTGGGTGCATGGTTGGACAAAATGATCTTGAGGATTTCTTCCAACCCTGATGATTCTGTGAAATACACTGTATATTTAAGATATCTGTGTCTAAACCAACCAAAATTTATAGCTGACTGTTCCACACGTATCAATTTAGGAACTGGATGATTCTTTCAAAACTGCAGCCAGGAAAACCTGTCTGAAAGAGAAGGCTGCTGCACTGACGGGGGTCTGGAAAGGGACAAAGACCTTCAGGTCTGCAGGCTTAAGATCTCTTTTCTGGACCAAAGCATTTTAATGTCTCATACACAAAGGTGGAGCCTTGGAACCATGGAAAGGAAATAAATTATGTTTATAATATACACAAATATATGTATATGTATTAATATATAAATTCACTTTTAATTCCACCCAGAAAATTTATCATTTCTTTGCCTCCCTATCAAAGTAAAATTTTAGGATTACTTATTATTTCAACCATCACTGGTTTAGACCACATGAATCTGTGAAATTCATAAAACTGCCTTGCTCAATGCATTTGTAAACAAAGCAAGAATCCCCAAAATTTAAAAAAATTCTCATCTTTTTTTTCTAAGCCTATTTCTCTATTACCTTATAGTAACACTTATGCATGAAATTCTGTCGTAAAATTCAAAATTCAGGAGCATTAAGTGATCTTCTAAAGTATGCTTAGTTGATGGACTTAAAACAACACTTTAAATAAAATGATTGAGCCAACATGCTGTAAAATATCAACAAGAAGATTAAAGTTACATGAAAAGTAAAATATTTTTTCAATCTAACCAATCTGGTTTTCTAATTTTCAAAAGACTAATATGCAAAAGAAGCTTAGCCAAAGCACATTACTCACTAATTGAGACTGCCTTCCTCTTTTAGCAACACAAAACCAAGGTACAATATCTCAGAGATAACAAGTGATTCAGTTGTTCTTTCTATTGTTACTGAGTGTATTTACATTGATTTACCTTCAGGTCTGCAGGCTTTCTATTTTTGGCAAGTTCTAATTTCTTCTATACCTGAAATGTTGGGAGGTCAATGGAAATGTAAAGATTCAACTGAAAGTGGTAATAATTGCAAAATAAACTCTACATTTATCACAGAGCAAAAACTATGGATATTCATAGTCCTACGCTGCTGAAAGGAAACAGCAAAACTAATTTTGTTTAAGCCAGAAACTACAATGGGCACTGAAAACTTTCTTCATAGTCACAAAGGATGAACAATCACTCCTAAAAATTGTTTTGATACAGATATCTTTATCTTAATACAAAAATAAAGGTGGCAATTCTACCTTTGGTAACAGCCCTACAGAACAGAGGGAAGGAAAAGGAAATATTTTCATCCTACCATCTTGTTTAGGAGAAGGTTCTTTTGATTCTTTCTTGTTTTTCCTTCCTTCACGAGCACAATGATCATCTCCTAGATCGATGACAAGTTCACTCTCGGAATCAGAGTCCAGTCCTAGATGCACAGTTGGAGAGTCTGTTTCATCTTTACCTTTCAGCTTTTCTTTTGCAGGATGCTGTAAACTCTTTCCCTTTTCAGAAAACTCTTTTTCAGTGTCTGAAACAGCCTTTTCCTTGACCGGTTCTTCTGTTTTCTCCACTTCTGGACTTGTGCTTTTAAGTTCCTCCTTGTCCTCATTCTGTGCTGGAGGCTTAGGTTTTTTTTTCAAGCTCAATGATTCTTTGTCACTTCTTGCACCTTCCTTGTCCTCACCATCCTCTTGATCATTCTTTGATTTCTGATCCTCATCACTATATTCACTGTCACTGGTATCAGATTTTTCAGAATCTTCAGAGTCACTATGTTCTACTGCAGTATAAACAGCTTCAGATATTTCATTTATTCCTAATTGTGGGAAGGAAAGTACATTCAATGCTGACATCAGACTGACTGACATTACCAAGAAAATACTCTATATACTGGAATAAAGTGTACACATACCACTACCTTAACTGTCAGGCCTTAAGCCACAAAGCTTAGAACACTATCCCACCACCACAATGTATAAGAATTAACTTCTACATACTCTTAATTAATATTTTTATTTAATTTAATGGCACTCCTTTCACTGCTTTTTCCCACTACCTGCAAGGTCTTTTGTTCACCTCAGAACCCAATGCTGGCAAATACAAAAATGAATTATTTTATCCACAAGAAGCCACCTTAAAAATCAGCAACACTCTTCACCTGATTATAGTTAGCTACTTACACTCATTCTAATTTGTGCAACTGACAGAATTTAGACAGAATTCTCCAAGTTTTCAACTTGGAGAGCAGATACGACTATAATCCTCTCATACCATCTACATCAGAATGATACAAAAAGAGGTTAAAAGATGAAAGCTTTTTGACAGAAACTTGAAGCATCAGGTCTCAGTGCATTTTAAAGCAAACTACTTCGCTGCATTCCACTTGCCTCAAAGAGTTTGAATAATCTCTCCTCTTGTTTTACAGCATCAAATATGTATGGCTTTACGATTCAGAAACTTAGATCTAAGTGTAATTCCTTCCGTGCTCAGGAGGGACACTCACCCAGCTGCGCTTTGCAGCTCTCGATGGTCTTGTCGAGGTTGAGCTGGAAGCGGCTGCGGATCTGGCGCTTGGGGGAGATGAGCTGCACGGGGGTGCTCTGCTGCTGCACCGACTCGCTCAGCTCCTTCAGATCCATCTCGGCCTTGCTGCGGTCTGCAAAGGAAAAAACAACTAGCAAAGGGATCTGACAAAGAGCCCAGATCGCTACTCAGATCAAACTCGTTTCACTGAAGAGCGATGCAGACAATCTGGAACGTACTGCGCTTCTCTTTTTTTTAATGAAGTGACTTTATTACAAAAAATGGAGTTTTCCTCTCTTCACACACAGAACACGTGCATCAATTATGGGGGCATTTTCTCCATCAATGTGAATTTATCAACAAATCCCCATTCAGGTTTGTAAAGCTGTCTGACAGCACCTCTGCTAAACTACTCCTGTTATTTACTACTAGGACTACTACCTTCACAGAGAAAATGAAACAGAAATAAAATCTGTGTAAGATTATAAGACACATAAAATCCAAAAGTTAGGTCATGAGAACACATATAAAAATGTAAATCATTTCACTGGACAGATTAGTAAGTTCTAGATAAAATAACACATTTTTCAGGATATGTCAGCAAAATCTTGAGTTTTCATCTACAGATGGAAGATCTGTATAGAATAGAAATCCATACAGAATTTTCACTCTGAAATGCACACATCTGTCTGCAAAGAATACTATAGTGCTAAAGTTAAAACTCTCTTAGCAACAAAGTTTTATATTTTGCTTCAATGTCCTCATTTCAGAGGCTGTATTTCTATAGCACAGCCATACCCTTTACCCTTCTCCAGGAGTGCAATCCATCAATTTCCATCCGTGCTCAGGCCACTTAACCAGTTGGAGTTAGTTGGGGGGGAGAGAAAGGACCCAAGAAGAAGGGGGTGAAAATGAAGATAATTATATTTGGCCAATTCAGCTCCTTCAACTGGCTTGTGGTAGGATCAGAAGAGCCAGTGCCATAAGCTGAGAAAAACCAGAGGCCATGGAGAAGGCAAAGGTAACACTGGCACAATGTGCATTTGGGCTTTATTTTCAAGTTTCATTCTAGAGCACTTAAATATGACACAGTGTTGCCTTATTTTACTCTCTCTATATATATTTATTTATTTATAAAACATTTTCTTTTGAGACACAACTTAGAGAAAAGTAAAATAAATACAAATGGCTGAACTAATGATTCCTCCTACCAGACATTCTTTTCAAGTTTGAATTTCATATCAAGGTACATTTTTATTGTTTCCTGCCTCTATTATCCAAGGGCAGGTCCTATACTACTAGAGAGACATTTTTCTTCCCCCCAAATCCCTGTATATATCTTGCTCATTCACACATTCATTACAAATCAGCAAGTCTGCCAGCAGCAACAGATGGTTCATTTCTGTTATTTTTCCTCCCTTTTTGCTGAATTGCAGATCACAGAGTTGTCCTAGCACTCTTCTAAAGATATAAAGTGCCTTTGTTTCCTGGACTCTCACTTTTGTTTTTGCAGAAGAGAAAAACCCTGTTCACATCACATATGACAATGAGACACAATGAGTTACATTGGAAAAATTCTAACACCCACTGAAGAACCCATGTCTGGCACAGCTGACACTATTAAATTAAGAAGAGAATTATTTTCATTCTCATCACCAAAAAGTATATTTAATAAAGGAAAATCCCCAAAACCTGAAAAAACCCCAGATATTCTACTTCAGAGAATACAAGCACTTCTTTTATGGTATTACTCATTCACCGTAACATCAGATTTTCCAATTTATGCTATTTATCCAAGGTGCTCCAGCTGATGTCTCCCATCTGTGGCTCTAACAACTGCAGCAATGTGTACTCCTTAATGTTCTTCCAAATGCATTGTCACCTCAATAAGGTGACAAATAGCTGCAGTGTACCAGAAGAAATGAATTTTACAATTATGTCCACACATAATACCCACTGAAAATGAGACTTGTGAGCTTGTATCACAGAATCAGAATATCTGTAAGGCACTGAAGACATGAATTCATTATTTGAACTTAAGCCTTCCTGAAATACTTGGCTAATACCAAGGGGCAAAATCCTGGTTTTCTGTGTAATATCACGTGGAGGCAGAAAACAACCAGAACTGAATCAGAACACTCACAGGAACAAAGCATGACTGAGGAAACTGATTCACATGTTTGGCTTGCAGAGCTATTTTACCAACTTAGTACTTACCTCCTCCATCTTTCAAAATTCCACAATGTCAAAATTTACTTCTAGGGAGTTTCAAGACTTCAAGAATTCTGCTAATTCCTTTCATCCATCTATCTCCCTAGAGAGGGATGGTCAGTGAGGAGGTGATGTGAAGGCAGCAAGAGAGAAACCCTAGCAAATCCTAAATATCACAAGAAAACCTTGCCAGCAATTCACTTGAGAGAGACTGAGTGGTGAACAGCAGCAATGTTCACGTAATTACAACCTTTAGAAACTTACCTACTGTTTAGACACATTCATTTGTACAGTTCAGCTAAGAAAAAAATTATCCTTTAACGACTTCCTTTCATCAACAAGAAACAATAACGGAAACTTTCTTTTACAAGATAAAAAACCCAGTAAATCTTATGAAACAATTATATGTGTGCCTCATTTAAAGCCACATACAAGCACGTTTGTTCATATTATGCTGCACTGACACCACTGTAATTTGTTCAGCTGTAAGAATATTAGGTTTTCAAACATCAAAACTAACCAAGGTTAAGATTCAGAATGCTTCCTGGAGTGGAAGTTCTTTCTTGCTTAGCAGAAATTGGCGTTGATGCTTGAGGAGAGAAAGGTTTGGGGCTGCCTGACAAGCTCCCTGCTTGGCCTGTTCTTGTTGGCGCTGGAGAAGCTGAAAGAGTACAAAATTAATAAAGACAGATTTAAAACCAGAACACCTACTCGTGACAATTCTAACTTTTTTGTATTTATTTCCACTCTCCATTCACTTTAATAGTTACAACTACTTCCTGCTAATTTAAAGTGAACAGGTTTAGTCACTTTTCAAGATTATTCATTCCTTCTCACAGTGACAGGAAGAACTGTTCTTTCTTATCTGTGATACTGAAAGTTAAATGCATCTTTTCTTTTAAAATTTCTTCATAAACCCAGTCATAATATAGCCTGTCTTTTAAAAGTACATGGAATAAAACTAGTCCATATCCAAATGTAGCTCCTTTATTTTACCTGTATTTTTCTCAATGAAGTCCATGGATTCCTCACTGGCACTAAAATGACTGGAAGTTGCTTTTTTCTCTGCATCCTGTTCAACATCAGACCCAGTGTGAACTGATGAGTTTGTACTCATTGGTGACCGTGGCATGTCTGTCAGTGAAATCCTGCGACCTGTGCTGCTGCTCAGCATGGACTTGCTCATCAGAATCTTGGGTGATGCTGTCATATCAAAATTCAGCTTGATTTTCTCTTGTTTGTCTGTCTTTGCAGTTCCAGCAGCTGGGTTTGCAGGGTCTAACAACATTTGGTATTGATTGTTGGGAGTATATGGTGTCCGGAAAGGTGCATAATTAAATACTCCAAATTTTCTACGAATGTTATCAACATAAACCTCCATTTCTTGCATTGCACTATTGAAGATGCTTTTAGTCTTTTTCACAGAAAAAGGAATTTCTTTAGACATGAGGTAGCAATTATTTATTGGAACCCAGGCCCTATATACAAAACAGAGAAATAAAAGATAATATAACTACATTTCCTACCGTGAATTGACACTGACAACTTTTATGCACATACTAATTTATTGTTGCCTAATCATAAAGATGTGAACAGCATAATGATATGAACCATCATTACATTATTTTAATATTTCAGTGTTTAGTTTTGGTAAGTAAGCAAATTGTATGTCTCAGATTATCACTGGCTTCTTTTACTTTATCCAGTCGCAATAAAACATGACTTAATACTGGTCAAATATGACAAAATATTCCTTATTGGAACAGCCTATGTTCCAATATGCAAGAGAGCCATTGCTAGACAGTCTATCTGTCATATAAGATAAATGTAAAAAGCAGGTAAGGAAATGAATACTTCACAAGCACCTTCTTAAAGGTGCTATTTTACACGCCAGGCCAGATTGGCCAAACTCCTCAGGAAAAGGAAAAGTTCTATCAGCAAGTATTGGATAGTCTTTATTTATCATGAAATGAAGCAGACCCTGAAACTCCCTCCCAAGGTACTAAGATAGCAGGAACTTTAACTTAATTATTCCATGGCCCTGCAGAATTGGGGTTTTTATAGCACATGTTGTTACACATTTGTATTTCTAAGTGATGACAAATCAACTTGCACTCATCATGGATGTGTCCATCTAAGCAGAGGATTCACAAGTACAGAGAATTTCCTGAAGAGCAAAACTGGCATTTCCAACACAGGCTATATTTCTGTACTTTTAAGACCTACAGGTAAGTGTAGACCCCCATAATGTTTAGACAACAGAAATTACTTCATTGGTTTCTTCCACCTTTAAGAAACCCAGTTCTCCCCAGCACAATACCAGACACAGGAATTAAGCTGCACACTCACCACATTATGTATTTATCTTACAAACACAGCTCACGTTCTACAGACATCATGTAAGAAAATTAACTGTGTTTGCTACAGTATTACACAGTTTATCAGGGTCGATGTTCTCTAGACAGGATCCAAAATCTTGTCTTGCAGCACACTAAATTACAACATGAATTTTTTAAGCGCAGCCAAAGACATCTCTTTGTTCAACTCCCACCTGTCATGTTGGCCAAAGAAACGGGCATCGACTTGCCCGTCTTTATCCCTCAGTGCTTTAGCAGGCCAGAATGGAAAGCCTTTGAGTTTAGCCCAGACCAAAGGGTGGGGATTGCTCTAGAGAAAGAGGCAAAATACACAGGAAGAAAATGTAAGTAGTACTACTTTCAAATCTGATAATAAAAATTATTTTCTTTGAATTGTATATATTACTTAGATTCAATAAAGATCCAACATGCACAAGGCATTTGCCAAATACAAGATTCCATTTTGCTATAAACATAATAAATCCTGAGAGGACGAAATGATAAAATTATATTTTAAAAACTCCCAAAACATAAAACCTTACACGTCTTGATTAAGCTTATCATAATTGACTTTTATTCATTTATTTTTGATTAGTCCCCTCCAAATATGTAGCATAACATAAGTTAGGCTAGAGCCAATCTTTTAAATGCTCTAATTTTCACTTAGGCTTGTGTCTTGGCAGATCATAAGACATTAAAAAGTCCTTGACTTAAGGTAAGCACTACTTAGCAATAACCAAAACATCAGTGTGTCATAACATTACTCTCATACTGAATCAAAACCACGGAACTGTTCCAGCTGCTAAAAATTAAAGGAACTCTTATCCCAGCTGAAACCAGGAGAGTCCAAGAAAGAACTTGATGGTTTACACACTTCTACCTGGGAATCTTAAGGTGTTTTCCCAAATTTGGTTTAGTATTAAACAGGAAACAGACAATCAATAGGTCACAAAAGAAAAATCAAGTCTAAACTGATGCACATCTGCAAAATGTGAGGTTCACATTTCAGAAATCCTCCAAGCACTGAAGGTACCACATATAAGCACTGCTGGTACAAGGCAGCTCTTGTATTTGAGGACAGAGAACTTGTGAACTGGTTGCTGACAGCCTTTACAATTATTTCTGACTGCACCAATCCTTCTGTGAAAACCTTCAATCTTACAGCTAAGGAATTTGAGACAGTCCGACTCCACAAGGATGATATGCCAGCACTAACTGCTTGGTAAACTGCAGCAGCTTTCCTTGACTCAGTAACCACCACAGGTTTAAAACAAAGATGGCTTAACAGTCAAATGAGAACTGCTAGTTTAATGCAGTAGCTATACTACCGTAATTCTTAACTTACACAAGGCTCACAAAACCAATTCTCGCGTTTTTGGCAAGCAGCTAAATAACATTCCGGACACACTTCAATTTCATTCATCTGGAAAGAAAAAGCAAAGTTATTGGAGAGATTAAGCAGAGCCCAAAGTGTGGTCATTTGTATTTATTTGGAGGAAAATCAAATTGTTACAGTAAAAGGATCACAAAAAGAACAGCTATGCATCAGAAGATGTCGGTCTCTTTTTTCAGCTCCAAATGCTCATTCACAAGACAGGTGCCTCTGAGCAGGATCCACTTTCTCCTCTTCCCTCCCCTCCCCACAAGTCTTAATTATAAAGAGTGAATATCCCAGTGGAAGACACCTTAGCAATGCCTTTGCCAAATGCTATTCTGTAGGCCATGGATATGCAAACCTAAATGTAAGGAAATCTACAAAAATTATAAATCTGCAATATACATCTTGGAAAATACATATTATGTCACTCACAAGTACTTGACATGGAGCACTAAACATACAGAATAATTAATTTAATGGGGCACTCATACCTCATGCTCACAGATTTTGATGATGACTTTTGCTGTTTGTGTCAATTTGTGATTTCCTGAGGAAACAATAAAATGTTTTGACCAAGAAAATTGTTATGATGCAACTATGATAAAATCAACAGTTTTCAGATATAAAAGTTGTCCATAAAAAAAAGGAGATCTGAAAAAAACTATGCAAAAACACATGCATGAACTACATGCTTGCAAAAGCAGAACACCTGCACTTTTCTTCTCAATGTAACATTTAATAATCTTTAAATGCTCCTTTTTGCAGCCCATTGCAGCCCTCCCACCACTAACACACACTTTCCATGAGGGATGTACTGTGTGATCTCAATTAGGTGTCAATTAAGTGCTGTGTGATGCAAAACATTAAAGCAATTTTAGGGTTGGAACCAAACGATACAGATTGGACCAGGTCAAATAAGATCCAAACAATTCAGTGATCCTATGAACCCCAAACCATTCCATGATTCTACCTTATTTGAAATGTTTTCTCTAAGGTGGAATGAGCAAGTGACAGCACAGGTTGTATCTGGCCCTACAGTTTTATTTATGCCAGTTGTTAAAAAAAAATGGTTTTAGGCACTATGGTCATTAACGGGAAGACACTTTCAGTGTAGAAGTCTACAAATTGCTCCATGACTTCAACTATGGCAAAGTTTCATATCTGAGGATGTAAGTACCTACCCCCATTGTAAATAATGCAGTTGTGCAAAATCCATTTGGCATCAGCCAAAAATGCTTCAGTGCAACCGTACATTTTCTTTTTAACATTCTGTAAGTAAGAAATTAGGAATGTATCAGGAAACAAATCAGCAAACAGTGACAGCTTCTTCCTGAATGTGTCCTATCAGTCATAGAATAAATAAAAGTGACCCTGGAGGTGTTCAAGGCCAGGCTGGACAGAGCTCTGAGCAACCTGGTCCTGGAGAAGGTGTCCCTGTCCACAGCAGGAGGCTGGAATGAAATGAGTTTTAAAGGCTCTTCCAGCCTAAACCAGTCTGTGATTCTATGATATTTATTGCAGACTTATGATTCTAAATGCTTAAGAATCTCTCAAATTCAAGGTGTCTTTTGACTGCCCTGAAAATGTATGAACTGTCCAAAATAAATCTAAATACTGAATTACTTAGATCAACATCTCAAACATTTTCAAAAAACATGTTTCCTAGCACAGCATTAAGAACATGATGCAGAAAACAGTCTTTGGTTTCTTCTCCTGATGTATTCTCACTTCACAGCAGTTTTAATTTTTACAAGATCCAGAAAAAATACTGGCTACAGTACATTAGACAATATGTTTGATATTACAGTCTACCTAGTGGGTAAAGCAATCTGATTAAATAAACTCAGTCCCATGCTTTTGTTACCATACTTTATACCATAACCACATCGACCTCCACTGTAAGGACAGAGAATGAAAACTTGTCTCTTCACCAGGCCCTGACAGAACAAAGCTCAGCAATGTTTCACTCTTCATTAAGCAATGGAGAATGGAGAATTTCCTCATTACATGTACTTTCAAATTACTATTGAACTGAGAATGAAAGTATCATTATCCACCTCCTGACTGTTTCTTTTTTCTTCTACACCTCAGGTGCACTGGAGATTACAGTATTTGTTGAATGATCAGTAAAATGAGTCTGGAATGACCCCTGGATATACATCAAATGGTCCCTAATTAACAAACCAATGATCCATAATGATCAAATGAAACATAAAGCAACACAATGATCAAATGAAAATCCTGCTTTAAGAAGTCTCTCCTGGAGATCATTCATGGAATCAGATTAATTTAAAAGGAGAAAGTCAGCAGTGTAAGCTGTTCTTTTTCACACTACTTTTTCCCCAAGCATTTGTTACTGGCTCAGACAAAAGAGTGAAGTTCAGTTAACGTATTATTGTTTTTAAGCTGTAAATGAATTGACTTTCATAATAACCAAGAAACCACCCTACTCATCAAAATAAGTTCAAAACAACTTCTCTCCCCCTGCCATCAAACATTTTAAAAATGTTTCAGACAGCAATCAAACTCAAGGAACCTTCCTCTGTTAGCTTCATACAAACCTTCTCTAATGTACAAAGGTCCATTGGATGAAAGATATATTCTGCATAATCTGGGTGTTGATCCAGTGAAACTGGCTTTTGAAATGGCTCTGTCTGTTAGGGGGAAAAATAACCACGTTGGTTACCAATACTGAACAGTTTCATCAATGACACAACACTCACTCATTTTCTAATACTACTTCCAGCTGTATTATCAGACAGAATTCTTCAAAAACGCTGTGAGGTAATAAATGATTAGCAGAACAACAGGAACTAAAAGGTCTCATTTAACTGATTTTTCATATGCTGGATATGATGAATTGCAAAAAATCACAAAAATTGGGGGATTTGTAAAAGGCACTGTTGTGATTTTTAACACACAATGGCATATGTTTTAGAAACACTCAAAGGAATTTCCTCAGCATTTTAAAAGTATGTGATACAACCAACTTCTGTGGCAAGAACACTTGCCAATAAGAGATAGAAGCTACATTTTCAACACATGTAATCAATAATGCAATGGTGTCAGTGCCTAGGGCTCCTGTCCATAGAAATATCTTTGGGTAGAGATCATGTCTCCACATTCCCCTTTTATGTCTGATACAGCATTCTCCACATTCAGAGAGTAAGAAACCACCACCTTCCACTGGCAAACCACACTGTACTTTCATTACACCTACTGAAAACACATCCAGAAGTTACATCACCAAAATACATTTTAACTGTGCTCCAAAACAGTCTGTACAACCTCATCTGTATGTGCTAGACAGGTGGTAGATAGAACAGAAGCTGTCACAGACAATCTGAACAACTAAACATTCATGACAAACACATGAGCCAAGTATTTGAAGAAAACAAGAAAAACTTCCTTACCCCTGGCTGTTTCATTTTCTGTAGTGCAAACTTCAGTAGATATGATAGCTGTTCAATGGTGAGCATTGTCATTGCTTTACTCTGTGTTTCTATGCATTCTGCAACTGTGATTTTCTAAAAGTTCAGATTTTAAAAAAAAATTGTCAGCAAACATTTCTAGATAAATCCTTCTCCACTGAAACATTCTAGCATTCAAATGAAAGATAATAGCTGTTTTATAAGGAAAAAAACATGTCTGATAACGCAGTGTAAAAACTTCAGATGCCTGTTTTACCTGACATCTGGCATTATGTTATCCGAAAAAAAGAAAAGAAGAAAAAAAGAAAAAAAGGAAAAGACAAAAAAATTATCTAGCTTCTTCAAGATCATGCAAAGTGAATATGTGAATACATAAAATTCCCAAATACAATGTGGGTTCAGAACAATGTGAGAGAGTGAGAAGGTCACTTGGGCTCTAATAAAATAAGTGAACAGAGGAAAACATGCCATAAACCGATTTCCTTTCATTAGAGATATCTGGATGCTAAGTATTCTCTCCTCAGAAACCACTGGAGAGGAATGATTAAATTCTTACACAGTAACAAAATACCCACTGGTTTATGTAATACCCTATAGTGCATTTTTTCTGCACTGCTGAAAAGCTGATCAGCCCACCAGAAGAAGCACAAGTTAAAGCAGTGAAAAATGCAGAATGTTTTCAGAATTACTGGTGCCTGATGAAGGATCACTCTTTGAAATGGTGCTTCTCTAGAGCTGGAGACACAAAGGAGGTTGGAAACTCGTGGTAAGAAGGAAAACACAAGCCAGGTAACACAAAGAGAAAAAGTGGTGAAGCAGAGCCATGGATGCCTCCTCTTCTGTACAAACTTTTCTGCTACCTTGACTAAGTGACAATGAAATAAACCAGAAACTTTTCAGAACACAGACAAAGCTGCTTAAATCTCAAAACAAAGAAAGAAATCCACTCCTTATATCAAACTAACCTCACATTCTGGGCAAAACCAATCCCCCTCTGGTTCGGCTGTCAGTTTCAGACACTTAGCATGATAAACCCGAGGACAGAGTTCACAGCAGAGGACTTGGCCTTCCCGATGACAAACCCAGCAATAGAAATCATTCCGTCCATCCTGTGGTACAACATCAACAGGGTCTGTGGTGAGTGGCTGCTTCATATAGTAAAACGGACCATGTCTTAGTTCTGACTGAAATGTAGGCAAGAAAAACAGGTTTGGTTTCAAAACAAATTTGCATTTTTTCAAATCATAATATTCATCATATATAAGCAAACAGCAATTTACAGAGTTTGATTAACATTTATGCAAGCACAGTATCTTAGTCATTGCACAAAATCATTCATAAAGAAGTTTACTACTTATTCAGATGTCGAATGACAATTTGCACTCAAGACCAGAAATAAATTTTTCATGGCAAGTGAGGGCACTGAGTGCAAGACATGCAATCCAACAAGAGCCAGCAAACACTTTCAGCTTCAAGAAAGAAGTATCGCTATAGAAGCTATTAGGCCCTCTAAACTCAGAATTTCATGGGGCCATGCAAGCTAAATATCGAGATATTTAGTGTTGGCTAAACCTGGGACAACTGAAGAAGTTAGTCCTGAAACAAGGAGTTGAACACCATGCAAATCTGTGCTAGTTTGCAGCAGTTTATAGCTTTGTTCCACGAAGCAAGCCAACGCTGGTTTTGATTAATAAGGCAAACTGTAGAGAAGGATGACAAAGGAGCAAATTCACATCCTGAGCAGCCACCTCTGCTACAGGTGAGATTTCATTCACCACCTGAGTGCATAGCACAATTTAAGACTCACACAGCTACCGGTTTGCCTGCACTAGCAAACAGTGTTAACTTTGTAACCTGCATGAACTGGTCTTCCCCTGGAGCCTGACATCTCAAAGATGACACAGCTGACGCCAAAAAACAAAAAGTGAAGAGCCTGGGGTGGTTTAAATGGGTCCAGAGATTCCTGAAGTTTGTTATACCATCTTTGCAAAGCTGCTAACATTCACTGCAAAACTACTTTCTGTTTATTAATGACAAGGGAACTCAAATTCTCTGTTTGGTATTCATTACAGGGGTGGTTTGCTGAGGAGGGAAACAGCCTTTCTGAGATTTTAGACAGCTCATTTAATGTGACCTTTTGTAAAACTGCTTGCTCATGACTTCATTTGTAATTATCCAAACACTTGTAGTCTGAAGAACTATTTTGTTGGATTCTCAGGTCATTTTGTAAGTGTCCTACACCATTTACAAATCTGCAACTTCTGAGACTCTCGAGCTGTCACACACCCCCATGATTCACAGAACAGGGAACCAAACCTGTGCTCTGTACCTTTGAGGCATCCTGAACAAAAATCAGTCACATGGGACATAAATAGTGTCACCAGATATCACTAGCATGGCACTTTCAACCATGGTATTTCTAGATACCTGGTTACAAAGTAGGAGGTCTAATTATTTGCAGGAATAAGAGATCTTCAAGGTAGGAGCAACAACCCACCAGAAGATGTTACATCTCAAAAAAAACCCAGATTATCTAACACTATACAATATTTTAGGTAAAGATGTTATCCATAAACACTCTGCCACCTAAAATTTCACATGATTTTGTGCCAGTTTTGGTGGTTTTTGTTTTCTATTCTACAGATGAGAAAGCCCAAAGAGACATTTTGTTCCCACCACAGAAATGGACCAAGTGTTATTTCTCTATTTTCTATAAACACACATTTAATAACAGAACATGACAAGAATTTCAGGTGGACAGTTCTGTGAGATCTTGGGGAATAAGTGGGACAGCATAAGGGTTTAAGTCCATTTCAAATTAATTACTACAAGCATTCAAACAAGAAAGCAGAGTGAGGAAGGGAAAGCTGTAATTCCAGTGCAGAAACATGTTTTGTTTGCTGCTAAATGAACCACAGCTGTGAGACCAACATCTCAATATCATATACGTGGAAAGGCAGCTATGGGCCACTTTATCCACTGCAGATAAAGGAAATTACCTGGGGAATGTAATACATATTTTGACTTTGAAGTGGATATAAGTAGTATATCCACACTAACTCTGTAATATTCAAAGATTCTGCTTTAAGACAAAACATAAAACCTGTGAAACTTCCACAGAAAACATAACATCCAAACTGAAGAGAAGTCAATTTTTGCTGGAACACCAGACAAATTGGTTTTCTGTTCAAGGAAGCTTTTATCATTTAGACATCTATCAACTTATTTTGCCTAAGCCAAGTTTAAGGAACAAAACAAAAAAGGGTTTATAGACTCAAGAGAGACCCAAAGCACAAAACTAAAAGACTGAAATTAATTATTCAACTGCATCAAGGGACCTTTTCACTTGTCCTAGTCAGAGTAATATGTTTCAAGAGTTAAAATTTTAACAGTTATTAAAGTTCAAGCTCAACTAGATGGTAGCTTGTTTTAAAGGCTTTATTGAAATTATTAAGACCTGTAGAATGACAAAGAAAACTGAAGAAAACAAGAGTATTGTAGTACTGTTTTGGAGAGAAAAAGATCACTATTTATATTCCATTTAAATTAATATTGAAACTAGTAGTAAAACAAGCTGACAGCTTCAATTACATTATAACTGACCAATTAAGTGTCAGAAGCTCCTGATTTTTCACCTTAGTTACATTCTACAATTCCTTAATACTTTGCTTGATTTTCAGCATTTTAAATACTTGATGGCACCATTCTGAAGATCTGTTACTGCACCCACAACATGTAATCCAAAGCTTCGGGCAACTACAATTTTAGTAATGCTATCCTGAAATGTTCAAGTATTATAAAGCACTTTGCAATGTAGAATATTAAGTTAGAGATTTCCAGGGAGGTTGTCATACCTCAAAACAGATTTATCAGCCAGAACCTCAGCTATCAGCTACATCACACTCAAACTCACCCTGAGAGCAAAACTAGAACGTGTGTGCTCAGCTCACATCTGCTCAGCAGTAAAAGAATCTTTAAAAACAACTCCTGCTACCACAGAGAGCAGAGTTTGAACCTATTTAGACACGACAATCCTCAGGCATGCCCACTTGAAATTTGACATGCAAGACGACATCAAATGAAAAGCAACTTGTAAAAGCTACACAGAACTAAACAGATGATATTTTCTTGCTAAGTTGTAATAAACACAGCAAAATGAGTAAGTCTGATAGGTTTTCTTCATTAGATACACAACTTTATTCTATCCTGTACATTTCAGGTCTGAGATACCTGGAAAACAGAAAAGTATTTACCAAGGGGAATTTATCAAGTTCAACAACTGCGACTATGTTTTCACATATATTTTTAAATGTAGCAAGAAAAACTGGAAATTAATACCCAAGGATGCAATTCCACTGTTTGCAAAACTATCTCTGCACTGCACAGTTACAAGCTCAGACTTCAGAGGGGCAATATCTGACCAGAAAATGTCTAAGATGTAAAGGAATAAACCCAGGCTGCAGTGAAGCTCAGCAAGTGCCAAACTGACCCCAGTGTACCTCCACATGATACAGTTACACCTCCTGATTATCCTGAAATAAAATACAATTTACACTGAGTTTTAAGGCCTGATTTATTCACAGCCTTTGTTCCAGAACAACAGCAGTGAGTAGGAACTTCATTTTCTTTCTTCACCAGTGCAACTGTACCAGGATAATGTGGATGCTCTTAGGCCAGGAGAAAGTGCTTTGAATACTCAGAAGTTAATCCTGTGTTTATATGACACTAGCAAAAAACCCCATGACACAAAAAAGCACTTGGAAAGATACACAGGCACGTCATTATTCCATCAGGTGAGAAGCAATTTCAGTAAGGCTGAAGACTGCTTTCATGTCATCTACTCCAAGGTGATGCAGATGCTTTTCAGCATTTGCTATTCAATGCAATCCATACAATCCTTTCATGTACATGATACAACAATCAGAAATTGTCAAGGTCTTGTGAAGTCAAGTTCTAAGGACAACAAATGCTATCATTTCAGCATTCAAAAGACAGGAAAAATAAGGTTACAAGCATAAAGACTGAAAAGTCAATGTGACTCTTTGATTTAACTCGTTTGGTAGGAGTGTACACTGCCTGCAAATTTTAAGGAAGGGGAGGAAATCCACAGAGTACCAAGGTGGAGCTGACTAGCAGGCAGTAGGTAAGGACTGCAAGCAGATGAGGAACTTCACTGACCTTATGAGACCTTTGTTAACCTAGGTTATCACACTACTGAACATTTCCTGCTAATGGTTTTAATAAAAAAAAGATATTGTTGGTTTTGTTATTGTTGTTACTCATTATTGTAATTATTAATAATAATTCTGTTCCAAATTGCACTTATTGGTTATACCTCCTATTACCTTTATGAAATCACTAAACAGGACACAGGTGGTCTTTTTCAACAGATGTAAAACAATAATCAAAGAGCATTCAAATCAAAATTGTAATACCAACTCCTACCCACACTGCATTCAAAAATTAATATCCATTCCTTAAGAGTACAAAAATGGAGCTTCCTTAAAGAAGGCTGAGCTCCTGATCAGCCAGCCCTACATCCTCTACTGTTTTCTATTCTAATGTAATAAAACCATGACTTCTCTTACCTGCTCTTTATTATTACTGTTCAATAGACCAGGCTTCTTTTTCTTTTTTATAGGACTTGTTGATGCATCTTGAGGTGAGTGGCCATTGGAGGAATGTGGAGGGCTGGGAAATTTCCGTTTTTGTGCTGTGCGTTCAGCAGAGCCAGGATCTGTGACAGGCACAAACAACATGGTTAAACACTGCAAATTGATGAGAAAGGTTCCAACAATGTCATGGTTTGTCATTCACACTCTTCAAATATTTTTATTTCATCTTTTTAAAGTAAGAACAAAATTTCACTTCTTTTTCTAATCCCTAATGAATATGAAATGCCCAGCTCAATTAAAAGAAATTACTGATATTTTTTCAAAAGAAACAAGTACACAACCAGCTGCAAAGAACAGTGATATGATTCTAACAAAATGCAAGTGAAATTTCATCAGAGTTGGGTCAACAAGTTTAAATTTTCCTTACGCTTTTAATGCATGCAACAAAACAAAATTATACATAGAACCACAGGGATCTGAATTCAATAGTATCATAAAGAAACAACTCAACCATCTCCCTAATATTTAACTGCACAGAAAAAAAAAACAAACAAACAAACAAACAAACAAAAAAAAAAACCTCCAGTGGTTTGGGCTGCTTTCTATACAAATCTATGGAAAATATAGTGCTATATGATGACTTTTGATTGACCAAAAGCTTGGTTAATACGTGTCAAGATGACATTTAGGGAAACTATAAATAAATATGAAAAACACATGAAAATATAGAGGGACATACAACTGAAAGAGAGAAAACAAAGGTAGGAGTGTTTGTCCACTCTGTGTTTTACTACTCTAGAATTGCTACACCAGCCTAACAACATCTGGAATTTCAACAATTCTAGAAGTGTCTGCCACTAGTTCTGTAGGCACGGTGACTTCACCAGTGCTGCCCAGCAGACATGTTAGAGTCAGCTCTCAGAGAAACTCTTCTGCTGAAGGAAGTTATAAAATGCTGGCAAAATGTAGTAAAGCTGGTTTGAATAAACAAACAAAAACTTGCCATGTTTGAGCTTTGACACTAAGACCTGTGACTTCTTTCCCTTCCCACCCCTCCCCTTTTACACTTATTGGCAGCATTTAGCACCAGTTATCTGCAGCCATCAATCAATACAATGTGTCTGAGGCCATTATTGTTACTTGCCGTGTTTAGATTCAAGCAAATCTGCCTCCTGCTCCATTTAGCTCAAAATTTAGATTGATTTGACAATATAAAGAACTGCTATGTCACCTACGTGTGTGAAAAATACACTATCTGCTTCCTCCCCTCCTTAAGCAATTATGACAATAAAAATGCCAACACAGTACAAGTCTGCTGACAGCAGACTCGGAGGGTTTGTCAGTTTAGCTGATTATGCACAGAAGGTGGCAGAAGAACTCCTTGGGCTGGGATATGCTTCAAATATCCCAAGAGAGATGTGCTCATCCAGCTATCCTGGAAAAAACTGCAGCATCAGTGTCAGCTAAACCAAAGCCCACAACTAAACCAAAATGATCAAAACTAAAACCAAAGAAGCTCTGAATGCTATTTTTTTTCATGAAAGTAGAATGGAGCTTGTTCAGCGTGGGAACTATTTGCATTCAGAGTAATCCACCAAAAACAGCACTATACTATGTCTTTTCTCATCTTCCCATCATCACATTAAAGTCTGCTTTATTATAATTTGCAGTTCTCAACAGAGTTCTTCCACACATTCCTAAAGACAGGCATAAGAAAACTACTCCTACTGTGAAGTGCTGACCAAGCATTAATCCTCATTTTCCCAAAGCAGGGAGATGTGCAGAATTGTCTCTCTCTACAGCAAACAACATCCTCAAATCACTTGCAGGGGTCTCTGAGCCCAAGTTTCTCACCAGCAAATAAAGCCATCCTTGTAACCCTCTGAAGACACTTGGGCTTTTATTTCCAGATTGTTACCTACAAAGGCACACTTTAAATCAGGAGGGGAAATGGGCAGGAAGGTTTTCTGCCATTTGACTTTATTTCTTACTTGCAGGCACAGAACTGCCACCAGTGGAGCACACCAGTTTCCTTTCCACTCTTCAGCCTCAGATTGTGAGGTTTACAAAGAAGCTGTGACGCTGCACTGTCTCATCTCTAAGTATGAAAATCAGCTGTAAAGTTCCTGCCCCCATAATGTGATGCTTTTCACTTTTAATTGTTGTTTCCTTCCTAAACTGACTCAGGGTCAGGAAAAGTGTTAAACTGTTATTAGCTAAAGCAGAACTGAATGACTATTCAGTCACAGCCAAATCCAAGCTACAAATCAGCAGAAAAGGTGCTGCTGATTCAATACCAATCTTATGAAAGGGTCACACAAACATGTATGTTTGGTTAAGTAACTTCAAAAACTACTTGAAGTGATGTAATTTTCCTCCTTGGTTCAAGGAGCCTGAGTGAACTGGGGATTTTCAAATCAACTAGTGGTGACTCATAGACAAAGTACAAAAACTGNTTAAGCTAGCAAGTTATTCAAATGCACAGAGCTTTTCTTGAGGCAATGTAACTGGAGAAATTAAGGAATAGACAGGAAAACAGCAATGCACAGGATATTTTTTCAGATTTAGTTGTGCTAGTGGAATAGGCCAGTGTCTTTAACTACCACAATATGTTGCCAATTTACCAATGTGTGAGGGACCTGATAATATGAACAATCTTTTAATTCAGCTCAAGTAACAAAAGAATAGTAGCATCTTCTTTAACTGTTTGAGCTATAGTTTCCAACTGTAATTATGATTAAAAATTGCATTTTGTGTAAATTTCTTTCAGTGTCTCTGTTTTTTGCCCTGTTTAGCACAAACTGCTGCTTCTCCCTCTCCGGCTCTCCCACCTGTGTGAGCAGAGTTCCTGTAGCAGAGCTGTGAGCTGGATCAAGAAACTGATACCTGTTAAAACAACCTGACAGGAGGAAAGTTAATTTTTAATTTTGAATCATTTCCCTAGTGCAGGGTTACTTGAAAAAAGTGAAATAAATCTGGGAGGAAAGAACAAAAGAGATCAAATTTAAGCTGTACCATAACCTGGTGATTAGAACAGTTGCTTAAGGGGTGGAGTCAAGTTTCTGCTCCAAAAGGTAACAGCCAGAATTTCTGTGATCTCTGCTATGATAAGTAAATATTTTTCATGAGCAAGAATGGCCTCACCTTAGGAAGGATCTCACCATGCCAGCTGGTCATCACTTGGCATTGTGATGCTGCAATCTCCCTGCTCCTACTGAACTCCCATCACACACTGAGTTCAACTCAACCAAACTTCAATGATAAACCAGTTGTACTAAAAACATGAAATCTGCCAAGCAGATTTAGTCTACTTATTCCTTGATTTTTGTGTCATTTTCCTTTCTTAGCACCAGTTTAAAAACGTGATTCCAGCCCAAGTGAAAAAATAGATACCTGTAATAACTTTTTAGGCTCCCATTAAAAGTTCCCTGGTTTTACATCACTAGGTTGGTATTAATTGGTCTGTGATGTTGTTCAAGGTTGACAATAAGCACCTCTGAGCATTCTTACAAATCATTCATCAGGGAGCAACAAGTTAACCTGAGCTTCACCTGAAGCTTCCATCTTTGTTTCTGTATGCC
The DNA here is from genome assembly GCA_013396955.1 of Regulus satrapa. Lineage (NCBI taxonomy): Eukaryota > Metazoa > Chordata > Aves > Passeriformes > Regulidae > Regulus > Regulus satrapa. Next base: position 117,211 of record VWZN01016724.1, on the reverse strand, counting down.
ATCCTGTGACTAAAGGATTAGTAACTACTGCTCCCTGGGGATAGATAAAACACATTTAAACTCTAAAGCAATTTCATTTCACACTTTCATGACTGTTTTGTAAGTCCAATTTTACGTGGTGGCAATGCACTTTGTAAGCAGATAACTACGGTAATGACTTACTATAGTTCAGCTTAAAAAATTATAAAAACAAACAGAAGTGTATTATTTATATCAGAGATCTTATCTTGCTGCAGCATATGGAACACAGACCACAACCAAATATTTTTATACTCTGTGCATGGCAAAGTGCAGCACTGTAAACACTCCAGGGATTCCTGACAACTGAGAAGTCTCACTTTTCTCAATAGGAGCAGGTGCCAACTCAGAAAACCTGTAAAAGTAGGATGTTGTTTTCTTCACTTTTCCTGTGATATTTAAATCTATTTCTTCTTGAAAACAAGCAGCACCAACAGGCCTTACTGTAAGAACACAGCATAAACTGCTCAGTACCAGACTGCCAGTGACACACCCTTATGCCCTTCTTTCCATACTTCTTTTTTGTTTTTTAAACTTAAAAACTTAAGCTAAACACAATCAAAGAAATTCCACACTAACAAACAAATGAAATCGTGTATACATATGTATTTCTAGGCATCTCTTACATTTGGATTATTATTATCTCTCCCAATAAAGCCTTAATGAGAGCTGAAATCTACACCTAAGTCAAGGCTTCACAGCACCCCTTCCACAGATAAAATTTGTTCCTGCTTTCTTTCTCTAATACTGTGGTTTATTCACCCGGGAAACAAAATGGTTTGGAGAACTGATATGGCCTAAATCAAGAAAAACCCTAAATTTAATTTCAGTTAAATCAGAGCAACAAGTCCCAGAGCCTGTATAAGGGAAAAGGATGGAAAAGTGACAATGCAGGGCAAATGAGAAAAGCCTGAGTAAATCAAAATTACATAGACCATGATTTTCAAATTCAACCTCACAAACAAGTTGGGCAAACAAAACAAAAGCCTTCCGAAAAAATGTGGAAATTGCAGAATCAAATCTTTCATTGTGAGTGAAGAACCATCCTTCTTTGAGATTGTGTGGATGGGAATCAAAGTTTTGCATTTCAAAATAAAGAGCAGATAATAAATTTAAAAAACCAACTTGACTATATCAAGTTTACTTTCATGAAGAGTATTACTTATTCAAATTCTGTACCTAGTTTTCTTAAATTGCAGATATAAATCCTATGAAAAATGACCTGTTTACTGCTTGGAGAATAACAATTTCCTGATCTGGAAATTTTCAGAAAGCAAGAAGAGGGAAACTAAGAAACACATTTGTTTTAATAGTAACAACAACAAAAAAGAGAAATTAAAAAAGCTTTTCAATATGATTTGTTAAAAAGATGGTAAGATTAGCAGTCATTTGGTTCTCCAGGAGCCAGAAACAGCAATGTGTTTTTTCGGTGAAAGCATTATTTCAGCCTCCTAGGAGATATCAGGAAACTGAGACTTAGTTACACCAATGAGTTCACTGTGATCTAAGCATGTTTTTGATATCACAATGCAAGTGGATCAAATATGCAAAATTCTGAGTAATGTTTCCAACTAGAAACACAACCAATTGTTCCCTGTCAGAAGTGTCACTTAAACAGAGCCAGCCCAAGGCTACTCCTGTTAACCTTGATTCCCAGTGCCATGCTACGCCTTTTATTATGGCACAAGCAGCTCTGCCAACATTTGGTGAACCAACCCTAGGAATTAAATTCAATAACACGTAACAGAACAAAAATGTATTGAAAACAGTTGCAAGAAGAACTAATTTGATGGATTTAAGAAGGCAGTCTGAGGGAAGGTACAAGAAAAATAAGGTGACTGAAGATTGCTTAAGTTGTCATTACCCCACAGAAATGTGTATCTATGCCTTTAGCAGGAACAAGAAAAAATATCACCTGGACTGTCAAGTCTCTCTGTACTCCTTCTCAAAAATCTCTGACTGCCTGTACTTCAAACAGCATGGGGTAATAAATGAAGAAACCTGACAGAAAATGTAGCAATACTAACTTGCCCCATTTGATAGAACAGGTTTCAATTAATGATTTAGACGAATTCCAGAACTGTGAAGCCTTCCAGTTAAATTTATTGTTAAATTTGTTGTTAAAAGATTTCTGATTTTTTCAATCCTGTAATTCTGATTTTTGTGATTCTGATTTCTCAATACCTGTAATACTTCAGCAAGGATAAATATCTTAAAAACGTAATAAAATCATGGATAAATCTGTTAGAACTTACACTCAGCTTTGAGGCATTTTAATTTTCTGCCAGAATTTTGAAACATGATGCAGTTGCAACTAACCACTAAAGCCCTGTTTACATTCCAGAAACTTCCACCAATGTAATTAACCCAATCCAGTTGCTTAATGTAATAAATAACAGAGGTCAGCTGTGGTTGTGTAAATTCTGATGAACTCCTGCCACGTTACAGTTTTACACAAGTATAAAAAAAAGCTGTTAGTTGTTTTTTCACTGTAGGACTTCGGGAGATAAAGAAAAAGAAACACTTCCCAACAACTTGCAAGGTAAGAGCTGAAAGGCAAGGATAAGCTGGAGCCTGGCTGTGGGGGACTCGCTGTCCCAAGGTCCTGCTAAGGTGGGACTGCTGATAGCAAGGGCTCTGCACAAGAGACAAAAGCCCAGGAATGCACTTCTGTTCTCTGCAGGAGTCTCAGCTTCACACCAGAAAGAGACTCTCATCTCAGTGTGATTAAATACTTGGTATCGCTACAAAGAAAGCTGATAGAGATGTACTCTTATGAAACTGTTACAAAATGCACCGTGCATTCTGGGAATTCCACTTAATTAGTCTTTTTTGTATTTATACTCATTTTACCGCTGAGAGGAGCTCCTTAGACCAAAGCCTTTAACACAAACCTGGAAAAAACCCCAAACCTGTAAATGTCAGAATTCACCCCGTTAAGCAGTAGGGCCTCAGTATATGATTTTATGCCAAGCTAAGACCATCTAATGACCAGCTGTCCCTGCTGGGGCAAGGCTGCTCCCAGCAATGTCCAACATCTGCTCTACTCCCCAGTAATGCAGTTCAGTGACAAAAGCAGGTAGAAAACAACCTCTCCACCCAAGCTCTAAGAGCCAGCAGAGATACAAAAGCAATGTAAGAGATGTATGACTGATGATGGCAAGAAGAGAGTTAAAGAGCTCCTTTTGACTGGGCACTGAACAGGCAATGGTTCCAGTACCAGCTGAAATACAAGAAAACCTACATGGAAGTCCATCTGCCACCACAGCTTGCTAATGTTGGCAGTTAAGTAAGTTAAACTAGCAGAAAGGATTTTTTTAAAAATCTTCCAGGTTAATAGGAAGAAAACACCCAGTGGAGAGTTCATTCTATCCAAAGAGAACAAGTACAAGTGAAGACAGAATTTGCTCTGGCACCACAACCTGGAAATGCTTAGACATTTGCAAGCCCCATCTTGAAATATTTAATAAACATTTAATAAACAAGGTTAAAAAGTAGTCCATAAGGCGGGAACAGAATTATAACAAGATGTTTCCGCTGGACATGTTAATGTATCATATGCAAAGGACAAAGTATAATCATCTAATCCATGACCTCTCTCCTTCAATAAAGAGCAATCCTCTGCTCACTTAATTTTCTGGGTTTGGACTCTTTGCATTCTCTTTAAGCTGTCATTTCCCATTTCTAGTTCTCAGATGAATTATGCTTTCTTGTGGTCATCAAGAGAGCAGTATATTTTAAAACCTTTCTTTAACAAGGTTGCACACGCACAGCTTCTAAACAGATCTAAATTGTAACTGCTGGATGAACTCTACTCCTCTTTCCCACTTTACCAGGTATCTTAGAGTAACTCTACTCCTCTTTTCCAATCTTACCAGGTATCTGTCCCCCACAACTTTGTGGAGACAGGCACTTGTATGTAACAGGAGGGTTAAGCAGTTCACGATTAAGGCAAAATCTGGCACTACAAAAAATGGTCAATCTTCTGCTGGATCAGTTACTTGACACAGCTGACTGCCAATAGCAGAAGCATTACAGCCAGCAAAGGAGAAGGGCAGAGAAGCAGCTGAACATGTAGGACTCCATAGCCCTGATCCCAGCTACGGACTCACTTAATCTATCACAATATAAAGTGAGAAGTGTCAGTGATGGCTTTCAGCTCTGGTTGCATTCCAGCCTAGCCCTGTCTAAATGCTTGCTAACAAAGCTCCACACTTCCTGCACCCAACTAGTGTATTCCTGCCTTCCCTCCTACACCAGCTCTGGCAGTCCACCAGGCTGCTTCAGCACACTGAGCTAGTAGAAAACTGTTCATGTTTTCTGGTTCAGTTCGTTTCCTGCCAGCTATGGTATGGAAGGAAGTGGATAAAACTGCAGCACTGAGCAGTTTGACCAGCTCAGGCTGCTTTGAAACCACCACGTTACCTAGACCAATTCAAAGGCTGTGCTAAGACCCGTGTTACACATTAAACAATGCGTGGTTTAGTTTAGCTTAAACTGAACTGCAACTGAATTACAGCAATTAAACTGCTTATACCAAAACAAGAACGGTCATGAAGAGGTCTGCATCAGGATAATTGGTTTTGAAGCAATTAAATTGATTTCCCTACATGTCTCTTTAGACACAGCCTCACATGAGCTGTACAAACCATAGCTGGGCAGGCAGGTTACAGACCTGCAGCACATCTGCTGCTCTAGGTCAAGTCTGGAGTTACACATGCCACAGACCGATCTCCTGCACCGGCTTTTCACACATCAAAAAAACCCAAACAAAGCACAAAGACCTGTGCTCCCCACCAGGTTTGCCCAAATAGGGTCAACTTCCTCATCTATATCCTTTCCAAAACACACAAAGCAAAACTCTGCACAAGCTAGTTGCAACAAGTGGAGACATTGCTGCCACCACCTTACCAGATGAGAACTTTGCTGCACTTTTTCTGCCTTGCAGAGAGCAGAATTATTGTTTTCAAATTCTGTTTTGTGACTTCTCTGCTGCAGAAATACTGCACTAAGCTATCAGAGAAGCTTGTTTCAATCCAAATAACAGGAGTCCAGAAAGATTCATTACACCAGGCCTGTGATGCGGCCAGCTCTTGGAGATGACATTTATGATTCTTTTATTTTCTGTGAGAAACTTTGTTTTCAGCTGTTATAAAGTTCTATCACTAATTTACAGATTAGATTGGGTATACAGCAAAGGAAAAGGTTTCCAGGTAAGCCTAAAGAGTTCTTTATAAGCCACATTCTTCACTGGAAAAATAAAAGCCTGTAAGGGCTGGGGATGGGTGGTTGTTATTTTTGTCCTTGGAGCGGTGCTGGCAGGGGTTTTATCAATATACATGCTAAATTTAACAAACTAACTAAAGCAAATCAGTATCCAGTTAAATAAATACCAATTCCCTCATTATTAAAGTGATTGAACACTTGCTAAGTTTTACCTGTACTATGGTGATACAGAAATGCCATTTATATCGCTCACACTGGTATTTAAAGCACTAGGAGAACATGGATGCATGGACCAGTGGCTTCCACACAATGACAGCTTGGGTCACCCAAACCAGCACCGTGGGGAGGCTGGCTTTGGCATCAGCTGGCTCAGGGAGTTGCAACAACAGTGAACAGTATGAAAACACTCTCTCTTTCTGCCAGGTCAAATCCCTCTGAACTGACCAGTTCTAATTGTTAAGAGCCCACAATGCAAGAGAAGCTGCAAGATCATGTGTGTGAGAAGGTTAGGACATGACAGACTGACCTTTTCAATAACCATGATATTAAAACACCTCGCTGTCCTAAGAAACTTCATCTTAACCCTACCAAAGAAAAGGCAAAATGTTTCCTGTTGGTTTAATTCACTGAAACAACATATTCTGAAGTCAGAACAGCACTCGAACTACCATGAGGAAATGGGAACTTTTTGTATGGCCCATACACCTGTTTGTAGCTGATGAAAGCACCAGAACTAAAATGCAAACATCTACATAACTAGATACCAGATTTTCAAATCTCTTTTGGACATTATTTATGTCACTCTGACATAAGTAACAGCTTAGCTCAGTTAAGGTATGCAGAACTCTTATTACTAGAAAGGGGGCCAGTGTTTCTAAGGAGAATAAAGATGAGATTTCATGGGCAGCTAAATGTGCCCAATAACCATAGGTATTGGTTAACACTGTCTGTTACACCAAGTTCTTATGTTATCAAGCTCTTCCACAAACAAACTGGTCACTACAACAGCAGAAAAATGTTTCAGCTTTTCAGCTGGTTAGAAAGTTCAAGTGGCTGGGATGTGACAAGCACCACAAAGGAAGTAAGTGGAGGAGTGCAGGGCTGGGAGTTTACCCCAGTCAGTAGCAATCATTAAAGCAACAAAAACATTTACTTTCTGCTGGCTTAGGAAACTGAAATACAAAGAGAAGCAAATATTGAAAGCAGTCCACTGGTGGAGACTGACATATAAGATCAGGAGAGAAGGGAGAAAAAGACAGGGAGAAAGGACAAAAGCAGCAAATGTATCTCTTCTGAGGTGTCAGATCACATGTACTACCTCACCTAACCCTACCATGAGAACTGAAACAAGAAGTTTACTATCTGTTAGTACAAAAAGACCTGAATCCAATTTTATAACCATGTTATCCAGCCAAGCGTCCTCACTAAAAACCATGCAGATGATCTGTGCCATGCCTTCAAGACAATCCCACCTGCACATTCAGAGTGAAACCAGACTTGTGAGCCCTGCTGGAGGAATGTGAAGAGCAACTGGGTACGTGCCAGAATTTTAAAAGGATGGTAGTAACTTTTGCTGCTGTTTTAGAGAAAGGGCTTTCAGGTAAACTCAGCTGCAAGTACAAAAGGAAATGGCACGAATGTCCATGGAATACATACTGCTCGGGGGGGTTAATTTCTGTGGAAACAGTAATGCTACTGTGATTCATTTTATTAGAAAAATAAACAAACAAACAAACAGAACAACATTCATTACAGTAGGAAATACTACCTTAATAGTTTTGCTGCTACTACTACTTTCTCCTGTCTTCCAACCCAGAAGGAAGCCACTTACTTTACAGGAAGCCATGATAAATGATACAAGAGGCTGCAGATTTTTGGTCATTTAACCTTAGTTATTCATAAACCTGAAATAACACTGAAATATTTGTGTGTGTAGATTTGATATATTATAAAAAGAAAGGGAAAAGTAAAACACTTCCTAACATACAGTAGTGAATGTAAAAAATACAGTGAATCTTGATCTCCACTCAAGAGTAGCTTCATGGTAGATGACACAGCTTTATCCAGGTTTACAAATAATTGTGTTGTAGAACCTAATTGAAATATTCCTCTTACTCACCTTTGGATCGAGTGGAGATGTCCATCCCCTCCACCACCTCCTGCTCTGCCTTTATTTCCTCTTCAGCCAAGCTGCAGGATTCAAAGATGTGAATTAGAATACTTTATGGACTGTATTAATCCCATGACTAACTTCTATCCATTAAGTTCAACCCAACACTGTCAAACACAACTACATCAAAATTTCTGATGGAATGAAAGGTTTGCTGTTTGGCAGAACATACATTCATCAAACCACACTGAGAAACAATCCAGGTACACACATATGCTACAAGTTACCAAGCACAAAAGTTACATTTTTGTACCAAAGATGGCCTTGTAACATGTACTGAAGTTTATGGCAATGTATGTATGAACTGTATGCATGTGACAGACAAACAGGAATTCTGATCCTTGCTGCTTCTAATCTCAGATAAACCATGTGGACAGATGCCTGCCAACATTTAAATGCTCATCAGCATTCATGAACAGATTAGCTGAAGTAACAGACTTAGCAACACAGAACAATTTGCAAAATTAGAAGGTAAAATGTAATTCTAAAAACCATTAAATAATTTTAAGGATTTTGGAACTAGACCGTATAACAGAAAATTGAGTATTTATAATTTATTGGCAATACAATTCCACCAATTATTAACCAGTAAAGAGTTAACAGTCTAGAGTTGTTACCATTCAGTCTTACACCAGGCGAGATTAAATTATTACAAAGTACATCTGACTTTCTGATATTCTACTTGCAATATTCTATAGTGATGCCATTCAAGAAAACAACTCAATCAATTTGGCTTGTTAAGTCACTCTGGGGAAAGAAGATGGAAGGGAGAGGAAAAATGAACAAGAATGAAAACAGAGTTACAGAGCAGTTTTGGAGATGTGACTACCCTAGATGGAAGGTAAAAGAAAACACGATGTTGAAGCAAACCCAGGTTCAAAATGATGAACAAATGGGGTTCTGGAGCTCCAGGCAGGCATTGCAGTGTCCAGCAGAGCACCACAGCCATGAGGGATGCAGACCCTCCCCTCTACAGGGACCATTTACCACTCAGTCTGTTCATGGAAGTTGTTGCTGATACCAGTTTGCACTGATATGGCAGATTATGAATTTCTGCTGCTATGGAGTGGGCTGAGGTTCCATTCAGCCAGCCCAGCTCCAGGAACAGGGCCAAGGGGGCAGCTGGAGCCCATTGCTTCAGCCACCGTGTATAAACCTGCCTGAGACACCTCATCAGAGCTCGGAAACAACAGAGAGGACTTGGTTACATTTATACCAGAGAAACTCTTCAGCCTGACAAACAGTTTATATTAGCAGGAGTTTTGTTATCAGTGTAAGTTAAAAGAGATTCCTAAACAAAGTAAAACTTAACAGCAGAAGGATTTTTTAGTTTGCTGTTTGACAAAACTACCTTTAATCAACTATGAGCTACTGGGGGCTCGGGTTGCAATTCCTTTCACAGTTCTAAACAGTAGAGTTATGTCAGCAGAAATTTTACATACAAATTAACCAAGCTCAACGTATGGAAAACCCAAAGCTGAGAATTTCCATAAATGCCAGAAGCCGTTATTTTTTGTCATTGGGATATAGAAATAATTTTAAAAATAAGCTCTTTAAAGTCACAAAACACTGCAGGGAGTTCTATTCTACCAGCATCTACCTCCCAGCTCATTCTGACTATTCTGATCATTTCGGGAGCAAGGCAAGGCACCCATGAGACCAGAATTCGGGTAAATGTGTAGCACAGTTGACTGTAACACAATGCTTCTCAGATTTATTTTGCATGGGCAGATTAAATGCACAACACAGCCAACCATACTACAATGCTCACACATTTACTATGCATGGGCAGATCAATTATCCTGCACATTTGTTACACCCTTTCCCAGGGGCCTCAGCAAAGAGGAGCTGGCAGTGGCCTGCAGACACCAAAACATTTCATGCACCACTTGCCTTTGCCCATTCCTCTCCTAAGCAAAGGGAAGGGATGGGCTCATGGGATGGGCTCATTGTTCTCTTCCAATGCTGCATTGGAGTTGTTGTTTGGTTTTTTTTTTTCTTCCCCTTCCTCTTTATAAAATCCTATCTCAATACTGCCAAACTGTAACAAACCCCATGCTTTTAAAACATTATGTATATATAATCAATAAGGCATACAGGTAAATATGTATTCATACACAGTAATTCTGTCAGACTGCAGGAATCTGGCAGTGCACATTACCTGCTCCTAAAATACAGCTCCAGTTCCAGACTAGGACAAAGCTTTACAAGATTCAGGTTGAACACTTATGTTCATTTTACATCTGCTGCTACCAAAAGGAGTGGCTTTCCCAGTCCTTAACTTCTTGTTCCAGAAATCATGTCCATTTTATCCAAATCACTTCTGGAATGTAATTAATTCACTGTGCAGCTGGACATGCAGAAAATGGGAGAGAAGCACACAGGGAGAAAAAGGCACCACCCTTTTAGCAGCTCACATTTAAATTACATTAAAGCAACCATAATATTCCAGACTCATCCAAATCTCTCACGTCATTTTGTTTAGAACACAACCTCAAGGGAACATGGTACAACACAAAAGATAGTTGGTACAAATCAGTATTGCAATCCAGAGAGCTGTGCATGAATCCTGGCTGGGAAATGGGAGTGATGGATTAATATGGCAACACCACAGCAGGAATTGTTCCTACTTCCCTGGCCAAAGCACCGGAGATGTTTCAGACTGACAGGATGAGCTGTGCCCCTGGGCCCAAACCCAGCACTGCAGGGGGTTACAGGGCAGGGCTCCTACCTATTAGTTATAGCATTGCAGGGGTTTTCAGCTCAGAATGTGCCCCACTCACAAGAAGCTTAATTTAAGAAACTGAGTCAGTTTCCTCCATCGTCCTTTAAAGTGTTCTTGCAACAACGCTGTAAACAAGAGAAAGATTCTTCAGAAACACTTGTAACGTGAGCACATTATCTTGCAAAATCTTGATACAAAGAATCATACAATGATACAATGGCTTGCCTAGGACAGGACCTCAAAGATGATTTAGCTCCAAAGGGCTGCCGTGGACAGGGATGCAAACATCTGGGAAAGGACGCCTGAAAACAGCCTTCCCAAAGATTTTCAGCATAAATGAGCAGTCAAAGCTGCATTCTCCACTTGATGCCAAGGTCCTCCGCTTTCCTCAGCAATGGAGGAGCACATTCCCTATACACACATGGGCACAGTGGGCATCACTCACACAAAATCCAGCAATGACCTACTGCACTGTGAAACCTGAGCCTCAGAGGAACTGAGGCACCTCCATATTCTCTGCAATTCATTGATCTTTTAAGGGCACAAACGTTTCAGTATATAAGAATACTACAGACACTGTTCTGAAAGAAAAAAACAACCCAATGTTGGTGGGGAAGGGTTAATTAGATGCCTGTTAGACATAGCTATAAAAGATACTGAACATTCACAGCTCTTCAAAAGCATCTCCTATGGCTTTATTTGCTGTAATGTATAATGACTTCCACAACATGACAACGTTAGAATGTTGGCAGAGACGGCTGTAGTGGTCATCTTTGAGATTCAAGTTTATAAATACATACCAGCAATTCATAGCAAGTTTACAGTAACTTTTCTAAAGTTGACGTCTTTTTTACCTTTGCACCCTCCATCAATACAAGGAAAATTCTGAAAATGCTTTATAAAGCACAAACGTCCAAATGCAGATATTAGCAAAAATATTTCCAATTAAATAATTCAAGGAAAACAGCTTCTTAGTCAGTTATCTTACGATTACCCACAACAAAATAAAAGGTAAATGAAGACCAGCAATGAAACAATTAAAAACAAGTATCTCATGCCATGGAAACAATAACTGTGTGGTCAAGTTGACTATTCTACAGAGTTTTATTTTGAGAATTCATTTTTGTAGAGCTCAGAGCAGCTATTTCAGCCAGCATGTATTGCTGTCATGCATGTATGAATGGGATGCTCTGAGGCTGCAGATCAGAACTGATACCGAAATATACTCAATTAAGTACCTAAATGAATACAACAAATAGCTTATGTAATTCTGAAAGCTACTCTTATTTCCTCATTAAGATGAATGAGCACAGAGGAACACATTTTAAGAACACAACTGAAATTTAAGCTTTGCCAGTTTCCCTGTCAAATGACCAGCAAACCAATTAATCATTTAATACTTCCCTACTCATATTGATAAAACTTGCAACAACAAAAACAACAACAGAAGTTTGTTTTCTAAAATGTTAAGCTAATTTGTTTCATACAAACTAGTTTAGCATGTCTGAATGAGGGTAGAAGGGGTGGAGATTATTCCTTTGGGGAGAGTTGGGCACGGAAAGAAAAAAAAATAAGGACTGCAAACATACAAGATGTATTGATACTTAGGTAAAAAACAGAAAAACAACTTAGCTGCCTTTTAAAATATGTTCTCTACCAAACTGAAGAGAGGGTGGGCTTTTTTTTTTTAATATAAAATTCAGGTTTTCAAATTTCACATCCCTGAATTACATACTGACTTTTCTGTTTAGGAAAATCATTCCTTTACTAATAGTAGTACTTACCTGAGAAAATGTACATATACAAGAATATGTAAAGCTGCTGTAATCCATAGTAACTACAAAGAGCAATTAAAAGTTGCAGATGAACTACTGCACCTTGACATTTAACCAAGAAAAACTGACAGATTTGGAAAACCACTCGAAACAGCTAATGCCCACATACACAATCTAGATCTACATCAGGGAATAATACATGAATTTCAGATCAAGAACTACATATTTCTGGAATCCATTTTTCCTTTTAATTATCAGACAACAGGAAAAAAAAAAACTTATTAAAGACTATAAGCACTAAAACTGAATTTCATCTTTAAGATAATTCCTGCCTCTCATGCATCACATTTGTGAGCAGCAATTCTAAATAATGACTGCAAAAAAAAAAAAAAAAACCTGCATTCAATCAAAATTTAAAACCAAAAACCACTATTTGCATGCCATTGCTGAATAAATAGCAGCTTTGTATGAGCACTCACCTATAACAGTCTCTTACTCATCGGTAGCTATGCTATTTATGCAGGGCTCTTAAAATGGCGTCTGCCAGCACTGCACTGCCTCACTCCTGCTCTGGAGCTAAAATGGTAGCACTTTGTTCAATACCAGCAGCTCCTGTTTACACAGCAGGGCAAGACTCAAAGCCAGCATCTAAATATCAGAAATGGTAAAGAAGGACCAAAGGACACCTGGCATCCGAACGTTTAACTAAAAAGGCACAAGATAGGGGGATTTGTGAAGTCACAGGTTACTAAGGAAATCACTCAATTTTAGCTTCACCCTCCAGTGTGAGCGCCTCATATTTTACATTTCCCTTTGCAGAATTCCCCGCAAAATGCTCCATGTGTATTAAGTAAATAACCCTCTGTATTAAGGAATTAACATACACAAAAGGCTCGTTCAGATATCTATGTATAGCACTGTTTAAGCTGGTTACCTGTGATAACAAGCAAAGTAACTGTTTTTCATTTAAAGAACATTACGGTTCTTTTTAAAACCTTACTCTTATTCAGTGTCCATTCAAAATAGCTGCACAAAAAAGAAAAATCAGGGGAGGGAGGGGGATCCTTGGTGTTACACAGTCATCTTTAAGTCTATAAACTATACAGCTGAGGCCCAAGCAAGGCAACCAAATAGCAACAGATTTCAGATGTTAAAAATACAATTTGAGAACAATCGTGCTTGAAAGTAAAGGTTTCTATCAGCTGAATTAAGAATGTTAACATCCTGTTACAGCATGGTTTTAATCTCACAGTGTGAAACACAGATGCTCTGGCAACAGGCAATAAAGGGTTAACGTGGGAATGACAGACAACTACCAAATACATGAAACTCACTTCCTATGTAGCTATGACTAAATTAGTCTTTAACCCATGAATACAGGACATGTTTATTAGCAAACCTATTTAAATTACTTTCTAAATACAATTTAAAGGGCCAAGCTTGATGGCCTACTGTGCTGGTTTCCAGCCTGCAGACCCCTCAAAGCCAGTGTACTGCCACAAAGGGGTTTGCAGACAATAACCAAGTAAATCAAACCTAGTCTAACGGGCTTAAAGTCACTAATGGGATTCAGGCACCCATGGGGAAAATACTGGAGATCCACAAACAACAAAATTTGAAAACTGCTGCCTACTCCATTTTTACGTGGGCAAAGCTTTTGTTTGACTTTCAAGATATTTAGGAAACTCAAATTAATACCCTGAATTTCAGACAGGGGAGAGCTTTTACTGAGATTTATCTGGGGTAGTACCACCACTATGGAAAACTGACCACGACCTATCACTTTTCAGCTACTGGATCCACAGGGCCAGTAGCTGAAAAGTGATACAATACACTGGAAAGCAAGGCAGAACAGGAGAAACAAAACAAAGTAATAGCAAAAACCTCAACCAAAAGTGATATCACAAAATGGAAGACAGCTCAGGAAGACGAGCCAGTTGAAGTTTGTGGACATGATATGAAGGGCTAAATTTGTCATGAAATCTATGTATTTCTGCTTTTTAAGCAAGAAGTTGCTTTTATTACATGTTCCTTTAGCAGCAACGTAGGTTTTCTGCTACATTTCAGTACTCCTACCTACTGGGGGGTGGGGGGGGCTGTTACATTTGGAGTGGTTTATACTCCGCATTTTTTTCATTCCCAATATGTTAAGTAGTGTCATTTGTTTAAAGAAATTACTCAGCTTTTCCCTAGCTCTACTTAGCTTCCAAGTAAAACAGTTTGCCTGCAAAGAATGAAAAAAGCATGTAGCTCTTAAAAAGCTACTGTTTTCACCATGATTTATAATCCAGATCACTCCTTTGTCTTCCCCCCACTCCATTCTTTGTCCAGTTAATTACAAAAGTAACTGGATGTTGGCACTAAATAATAATGGCTAATCATATTCATCCTGGGCAATTCAAATTACTCTCCAGTAGCCAGAAAACTTACGGTGCAATTATACGATTAACTGCTAGTTATAATCAGAATAATGGCCATTTGCTCCAAGCTGAATAAACCTCAGCTGCATTGCTTCATACATGTCCTGTCTAATTGTGATTGCAACAAGATCCAGGCCAGTAAATCTTGGGGAGAAAGCGTACGTGCTTTTTCCCTGCATCCGTCACTTAAACAAAACCCCACATTCCATCTGTCCTGAACAGAAAAAAAACAGCTTATTATGCAACCTAGGGAAGTGAGCAGCAACACTGTACCTTGAAAAAGCAGCGAAAAATATGTATTTATGAAATTCTTCAGCTTGGCTGAATTTGCTTTAGTGAGATGGAACAAAGATGGCAGAAATTTCCAGAAGGCCTTTCTCAGCCTTGCCACTGCAATTGTCAATCTTTAACCTGCCTGCTGCGGCAATTGGCTCCGGCGCTGGCGGAGCAGCGCCATTGGGCTGAGCCCAGGCACAACGCTGCTGTCTCTACCTTGCCTCAGACATCTTGCTGCAATGCAGACATTTGTTTTTTTGTGAACTATAAAAGAAGTACACTCGAGTGAGTGAAAATAGTGAACTTTTAACAGACTCACGATGCTCCGTTTCATTACACGCACGAGGGCAGCTCACACAAACGCGCTTCACTGTCAGCAGCGTGTCTGGAGGCGCAGATTTGAAACAGATCCTGGTTTAACAAAACCTGTGGGAGCCATTTTAATACAAGCTTTCTGACTGCAGATCACTTACCCCTGCTTCCTCACATTAAACAAATATCATGTTGTTCACTCTTAAAGGCTGAAAGTAAACTGCTAACATGTATAAACTACTATTAGGAAAGCTGTGTCCAAATGTAATTTCTGGTTTTTAGCAACTGAAGGAAAAAAAAAACAGAATAACTTCTAGGTTGTGTCAGCACTTCTGTATATGCTGAAAAATGCACTAAAACTGCGTACAGAAATACAATCACATGAAATTCAGTGGTACCCCAGCAGTATTTAATGTTTCAAATTGAACTAGACATTCTTANTGGAGAGGGGGGAAGGAAAGCTTTTAACTAAGGTGAGATATTCAAAGTAAGATGCTCACACTGGTAAACAAGTAACCAGAGGTAAATTGCCATGTTAAAGAACGTTACCAAATACATGGCAAGGGTCTGTGAAAGTTTGCATGCACTGTGCCTCAGCATAGCCATTTACAAAGCCAGACTAGCTTCCAGTTCCTTCCTAAAATAATGTGTATGGACTGTTAAAACAGGTGCAAAAATCACATTAAAAGCACAAAAGAGCAGTCTTCCTCTGCTTTTGTAACAGCCCTGGTGATCACTGAAAAACAGCTTGCTCAAACAGGCATGCAGGCGCTACAATTAAAATCTTTATAAAGAGCACAAAATGTTTCTAAATTAGTTATAACCCAAGTAAGTTTGTCTGAGGTTATACTTTGTATAGTATCAGAAACATATGCTCATTAAGTGTTATTTACTTTACTTCATAAGGTCACTTCATTGCTGAGCACTAGCACTTTCATCACACCCGAAAAGCCCAAGGAACAGTGAAAACGCGCTTCACCCTGCAAACATGGTAATTAATGATCTATGAACAAACAGCAGGTAGAATATTTTTCACTGGCCCAAGGCAAACAGGAAGTAAAAGCTTCAAAATTTAGAGGCAAATTGTCAGAAAAACAGTGCATTCAAATAGGGCAGTTTACATGAACAAGTCCCTTAAAATGGACGCTAAGCAAATCTGATCTTTTCTGCGACTAACCATTAACATCACTTCATCTACTGCACAAACTGACCCAGTAAAAACAAAATGTTTGGAAAACTATTAAAAATGTTCAAAGAGTAGCATGCTGCTTACTTACCAACTGTTCAAGCACCCATCTCATTTTTCCAGTTAAGAGGATACAACAGGCTGGCAGATTTGGGAATTGATCAAAAAGGAATTTCTTGAAATAATTACGTAGCATTAAACCAAAAGATAAAAAAAATAAAAGGGAAAAAAAAAAACCAAGAACGAACAACATGTACTAATAATGTCATGAACCACACATGATTTTATATCTTCTGGACTCCACAACACAGAACTGTGGCTGATACAATGTAAAACAAAAAGGCACAGATAAAAGTTGCATTAGTTTATTTGAACTATGCAAAGCAAGAAAGCTAACAGTTCAAAAACATTTTCCATAAAGCATCAGATTTGTAAACAGATGCACTGCTGCGTTTTACTGAGCAGCACTCCATTTCCAAAATCTGCAGCATAAAAACTCCCTTTTAAAGGAACAAAATATTAACCATACATTGTCCCTCAGAAAGAGAAAAGCGTTGTATTAATTACTCCTGCAAGAAAAAAGCTTCAATAATCATTTTAAGTTAAGATAAACTGCATAAAAAACATGATGCAACAGCACACCACCACCTAGGCCCAATATCTACAATCTGCCATTAGCACTTTTTGCTGATGCCTAGGTTTTTAAAAATCCCATATTTTCTCAGAGATAACTTATCTTAGCTGCTCCATTCACTGTTTAGAAAGGTAAACTTGCCTGTTCCTCTGTCTGCCATTATCCCTGCTTGACTCCCTGTAGGGCAGTTAAATGCATCTGCTCCCTAGCTTCCATTTTCTCTCCAGCAGGCATGTGACACAACAGACAATAGTGCTGGCAAACTGCTCAGAGACAGAAACCTCCTTTGGAATACCAGGATCTTGATAAACTCCAAAAACACCATCCTCCTGTGAAGAAGTAGGCATGCCAAGGCTTTGCCAGACTGTAAAATAAAGCTGTGGCTAATGGCTACTAACCATGTGACCCAAGAAAGCAAATTTAAACAGTTCCAACTTAACATAAGTGCTGTGGTGTGAGTTTTGCACGAGAAATCACAGAGAATCACACTCTCAACCCACAACTCATAGGTCTTAGAGAAAAAGCAATGTAAAAAGCAAGGCTTACCTCTGTGGATGCATTGTTAACACAGTGTTATGTCAATACTTATAAAACATGGAGGACAGGCTCTCAGTACTCGGGCAGGGAGGGCTTGGCACTTGGGCTTGATGATCTGTCTTCCCCATGAAAGCCGCCCCCGGATTGGCTGCCCCGGCAAATCCGCATGTAAAGCGCCAGGGGATTGGCTGAGACACTTCCTGAGCGATTATCTTTGTGCGGCTCGGGAGCAGGAGCCATCCCGGGCTCGGAGCAGGCCCCGCGCTAGGCCCCGCTCCGCCGGCCCCGCGCTGCCCCGGGCCCGGG
>VWZN01016724.1:67790-91485 GCA_013396955.1 Regulus satrapa | reverse complement strand
GGGGCCAGGGACAGCCCCGAGTTGGGGTTTGGGGTCAGGGACAGCCCTGAGCCTGGATTTGGGGTCAGGAACAGCCCCGAGCTGGGGTTTGGGGTCAGGGAGAGCCCAGAGCCTGGATTTGGACAGCGTGGCACAGTGAAGCTGAGACTCTTCAAGGCCAAGTTCCGGCTCCATTCCAAACTTTCCAGTCATTTTCCTTGCAGTCGGCTGATAGTGGCAAAGTTACCTTGCAGTGCTGTGAAAATTTGAGTTTGCCTAAAATTGCTTTAAATTGTCGTTGGGGAGAAGCAACGTTTTCGACAAAATCAACACAAAGCTTTAATCTCTCTTCTAGCTATCTGTTTTCCCATTTCCTCAGTTACAGTTCCTGGGGTTGCGCTAATTGAGCCTTACTGCAATTGATCCCTGAGCTTTATAATTTGGACAGTTCTCCCACTTCCTCTTCCTTAGCCTTGGTCACTTGACAACCATCTACCTGGGATAATAACTCGGTGCCTTGTAGCTTTTAAAGGATAATGCCTCATCACACACAAATATATGTGTATGTATCATACTTTGTGTTACAAGATACAGACTTGGCAGTACATGTTAGTGGCATACTCTCCTAATCACCAGAAAAGATTTGGTGTCTCTTGTTTGGAGATGAAGGCAGCTTTCCATCAGATCTATTTGATTTGATGACTTTAGTTTGATTAAATCTCTTTGACCCCGGCCATGACAATCTAAAAACCAAGCATGGCATCTTTGTGGTTTAACAGATGCAGGTAAGATTACAAACAGAATCACCTGAAGCAAAGCCCAGAGAGATAAATAGAAATAGTGGCAGGGTGCAAGTGAGAGACAGAAATAATGAACAGTTATCCCCACTAGTTGTCAGAGTTAAGGAAGTTGGAACACTTTCTTGTGTAGGAAATTCACCTGGTACAATGTTCTATTAAACATGTTCCCAGATGTTTTGTCTTTTAACATTTGGTCTCATTGGCTGCATCCCTGTGACAAACAGATGAGCTTTACATCTTATTTTAACTGTGATGCTGGTAAAGTTATGTATGTCTTTGGTTTTGGTTTGATTTTTTTTTTTTCTTTAGCATGGTGGTGTGTTTTCTTTTTCCTATTTTGTATTGTTTCCCTTAAAGAAGAGGCCCTAAGACATCACTCACCATCATACACTAGGTTACAATTTTGGAAACATTAAATACAGCACCTTTCACTATTAGACAGGTGGGATCATCATCTCACATTCACCTGCAACATCTTCCATAAAATTTTTATTCTGTTTCAGTGTTATTCTGCTATTTAGTATTCTCTCTCAAACCCTCACACAAACACGCCTAACCCCCAGCACTCTCAGTCTTTGAGTGCCTGCAATGTGGATGACATTTATTGAGCTTCCAGGAACTGTAGGCCATTATTCAACCACATCTGTAGCTGAAAGAGCAGCTCAGGCCCCCTCAAAAGAAATCTACGGGTACCTGAACTCAGGCACTCCCCTTAGAAAAGCTGCACAGCACCGTTGTTATTATTGGCTAACACTCAATGCAGCAATAGTAAACAAAAGAGCACGAATGTATTTACAGTCATTCCAGAGCTTTCATCTCACTGTCCTCCTTCCAAAGGTGTTCATGGCACTGAGTTTCATGACTAAAAAGCTGCCAAGAAACCCCAAGCACCATTCATGCTTAAACAAGTGAGTGAGCTAGTTGACACGGGTGGCCTTCCTTTGGGAATGAGTGCTGCTCTGCCAGAATGACCAGCTCAGAAATTCCTCCAAGCCTAACTTCATTGTCCTTGGGCCAGGATCCTCTGTGGCTTGTCACCTGTTTGAGACACTGTACTCCCCTTGTCTAGCAATAAAACTAAACAGAGACTTTTCACAGAACAGGAGACAAAGGGACAGGCAGCCAATCAATAACATTGCTTAATGACTCACAGACCTGGGTCCCCGGAGGGGGCAATTCCAAAGTCAGCATGTGGTCTCCCAGCAAAAAGAAGCCAGGAAACCTGATGGCTCCCAAACTGGCCTCCTTTGTCCTCAGCTGCACCACAAGTAATCCTGGCTGGACTAGCCAGACATACACATCTTAGTCCTTGTTAAAATGCAGGTATGAAAAATAGGTATGAAAGACTGACTGAATAAAATCTGCAGGAAAATAAGCATGACTGACTGAAATCAGTTTTGTT
This sequence comes from Regulus satrapa, assembly GCA_013396955.1. Classification (NCBI taxonomy): domain Eukaryota; kingdom Metazoa; phylum Chordata; class Aves; order Passeriformes; family Regulidae; genus Regulus; species Regulus satrapa. Next base: position 89,304 of record VWZN01016724.1, on the reverse strand, counting down.
TAAAATAAAATCACCTTTCCCTTCTATACAGTCCCACATTTAGCTTCGCTGTGTTCATTTTATATCAATAACTGCTCAAAGCTGATTGTTTAAAAATGTCAAGAAAATGTAGAAGTGTGTGCTTACAGAAAAATGTCAAAGGAGAGAGAACTATTTAGGGAAGTTAGGACATGGCAGGCTTGAAATGGGTTGTCTTTTTGAGGCAATACTTTTTTCCCCTTTTGCCCAAAGGAAGGGACTTGGCACACTTACTATTTCTGCTGTTACACCAGTAACTTCTTATTTCCCAGTTCACAAAGAAGAAATAACTGTTAAAACAAGTTGGTTTCTCAAAACTAGCCCTGAGTATGAAATAACAGGAAATGTCCTAAATATTTGTGTACAGTGACACATGCACTGCTGTACTAATATGAGCAACATGAACAAAGAGAGAGCCAGGAAAATGAGTATTTCTGTTTACATGAATAGTGAGGATTAGAAACCTGATTTCAAATACAGAACAGAAACTGTAAGGCTTAAAGCCCTGAAGATTTCAAGGCTTCTCAGAAAGTATTTTACATTGAATTGAAAGAAAAAAGCCAGAATCAATTGCAGTAGTTGTTATTACCAACAGCAGCAGTTTAAAATTGGTGAGGTATCTGGTACCAGTGACCAGTTCTTTCTGTGTGTAGCTACTGGGTCATGCCAATGATTATACTGCTAAATACAAAGGATAAACTACAGCAGTATCATTTATGAAGTTCCAAAGGGAAACATTTTATAGGAGAAAAGGTCTGACAGTAATGTAGGGGGATGGAACTAAGACACACTACTTATACCTATGGCACCTATCTTGCCAGTTTGCCCAGCTGTAAAAATGAATTCTACTCACTACAGATACTAAGTTTTAGGGGGAAAAAAAAGTTTTTTAAAAGCGTTCAAGGTAAGCGAATAGTGTTATGGATATTCTTGTTATGAAATTATTATGTTTTCAGAGCCATTACATGTTACCTACCTATTCCCCTTCTCCTCTTTCACAGCTACAGGTGGCTTCAGACCTTCAAAAGTAAATCCTATCCAAAACAGCAAGCTTCTGTTGTTGAACATGTCTCATGCTTCCACCATTCTCTTACAATGGCAAGCACTGGCCTTCTTGTTAGAGAGGTTTCATTTGCACAAAGGAAACAAACAAGGCACTGAGACTCACTTAACTCTAAAATGAAAATATAGGCTGATCTCTTGCCTTGGAAATTATCTTCAGTAAATTGCCTTTGTTTGATTGTCATGTTTCCAATCTCTCCCCAAGTCTTTTTCACTCTTACTCCAGACCAACAGATTGAGTCTAGTGTAAGACCTAAAAGGATTATCCTCTATTTTAGCTGTAGTCATGCATTCCACACTGACCCAATGCTTTCTTCCTGGAAGAACTCAAAGCAAGCGCACGATGTGCTCATAGCTAAGTAAGATGCCAGGTCACTGGTAGCCAGAAATGTCTTCAGTCTGATTTGAAACTGAGCAAAGTTGTGTGGCTGTGAGTAAAGATGAGCTACAGAGGCAGCTCCAGTGTACACTGCTGGGTTCTGCAGAACAGGTTTGAGTAGTTCAGGTTAATTCTATGCCAGTAACTGGGGAGAAAACCTCCCCCAAACCATGACACAGTGTTTGTAGCCCAGTATATTGCGGGCAAGACCTGTTTCTTGGCACTCATATATTCCAAAGAATTCTCCTTCAGAGTCAGCATTATGCTCAATTATCCACTATGGAACTCCACAGCGACCTCCTAACCATCTCGTTACAGCCCTTCTAAATCTGTAAGTGCCTGTCTGATTACCCCTGCTGCAAGAAAACAGAATAAGAAAAAAAACCAGAGATGCACAATAGAGCTGCAGCAAGTGCCCAGGAGGAAAGGGACCACTGATGTGGCAGAGCTGTGGATGGCAACCAGTGCTTCTGGAAGAGGTATTCCCTGTCCCACAGTAGCTGCCCTGCTGGCAGGGTGTGCCCTGCTTGGCAGCAGGAACAACTGCTGGGACTTTCCAACGCTCTGACGCAGAAAACCCCCGATGGCATCTTGCTGACTCCCCAGCAGCCTCTGTCCTTGGCAGTTTCCTGCTCTGCAGACTGTTAGAGTCTCGGTAGCCCACTGCCAAGGGAGCTGAAGAATTGTGGAATGTTCCCTAAAACTCCCTAGTTATGCACAGCCACAGCATGTAGTGCTACCTGATTTCCTGCTGAAAGAAGAGAATGCCTAGCCTTGAGTCAAAGGCTCTCTTGACAGAGATGCAAGCACTTGGTCCCAGGTAAAATCTTGCTTTAAATTCTCAGCACAGACTCAGAGTTGCCAAAATTCCACAGCTACTCCAGCAGTGCTGTTGCTGTGTCCAAGGTCACACAACAAACAAGATTTGAAGGATGGAACAGCTGCTTATTTCACCAGCAGATGCAACTGGAAAACATGGAAAAGCTATGGGCATGCTGTAATTTCTTACACAAGGTTTGCTAACTATTTTAGAAAGCATCTTGAATTTCAGTGAAGTCATTGAAACACAGTATTTATATATATGATGATTCTGTACTTCATTGCTCACTATCCCCTCCCTTTTCTTCCTTGATTTAGTCTTCATTCTCTTTAAGTTTCCATTTCCTTTATGACAGATCTTTATTCTCTCTCTCATATTCCTCCCCACAATTCCCAAGCTAGGCATTCCCCCAGTGCCTCCTTCTGATGACATTTCCTCAGACTCCATCCTACTCTTCTTCAGTTTTACTGTTCTTCCACTCTGATAAATACAAAACCATCATTCTAGTTCAGTTTTCTCCCTCTTTGGGTCCCCTTTAGTTTCCTTCCTTATTTTTATTTTCTCCTTTTGTAGAGGACTATTTCTTCTGTGAATAAGATACCAGAATGTCTGGTTTTCTTCTTCCCCACAGCCTAACCTTCTGTCTTTGTCTGTTTCTCTTTTATCTCAAATGTATCAACTTGTCATCTTACTCTCTACTTCCAGCTGTGGTCCATCCCAATTCCTGATCTCCTCAACTCTGTTCCTTAGTCTTTCACAATTGTTTGGCTTCTCTCTAATACCAATGTTTTCTTCCATCTCAAACAATTGTTTCTTTTGCCTTTCCAGCTCTTACAGCATTTTCCTTGTGGTTACCAGCCCCCTGAGCACTCTATATACAAATCCCATGCCAGTTCATTTGATACACTCCAGTCCTCTCCTTTAACATTATGGAATTCACACATCAGCTTTGTGCAGCTTCTTTTCACACAATTTCCAATGCACCCATTTTATCCATCCACACAGCTGAACATCTTGGCCATGCTTGTTATTTTATATCTTCTTATGACATAATTCCTTTGTACAGGATGAACAAACACTGTCTTGTGGGCTAAGCTGAGCAAATGCTGAACTAACAAACAAAAATCGTGTTAATAGAGAATAGATCAGGAAATACTAAAAATCATTGTTACCAACTGACTTACAGTGTATTTTCCCTTCAGAATTATGTTTCAATTCTTTTTCATTTTTATCACAAAAGCATACAGAAGAAATTGAATGTGTTTCAGAAATGCCCAATATAATCAAACTATGGCATCAGCATGGAAAGAGACTGCAAAGTCTGATGTTATGTAATTTTGAGGAATATAACAACATAAGACATGATATTATAGAGAAATACAAAGCCCTGAACAATAAAGTAAAGCAAAGCTTTGGGTACCTTTTAATCCTGACAATGTAAAAACCAGTGGATCTTAAATGAAGAAAGGGAATGTTTAGAACATTATTTACACAACTCATAATTAGCATGTGAAACACATTGCTGTAAGGTATGAAAAACCAATGAACTCAAATGTATTCTAAAAAGGAGGTGGCTTTTCTCTGCACACAAAAAAAAGTCGTGGCTATTTTCAGGTCAGTTTGTAACTTCCTTCTTTGGGGAACAAGTGACCAAACGACTGAAGGTGGGACAGACTTTTCCTTCAAAGATAATGGAGAAAGATTTCTGTGGGGCTTCTGTGGGTAATGTTTGTGAACTGGCTTGCAGCGGCAGATGCAGTAGTGGACAGACACCGTGTGAATCTCCCTTTTCTATGCAAAATATTTTATCACTCCTTGGAAATGAGCAGTTCTTCAGATGAACGTGCCACGCAGTCTGCAGGCTGGTAATTGGGAAATTCACCACAGGACACAATGGGAGATGTATTCACTGCGGGCAAGTCAGCCACAGCAAGAGAGCAAAACCAAGGCAAGTGAGACTGAAGCAGGCTGGGTGCAGAACGCTTCACTGCCCTGCTGAGCTGCTCTCTACCCCATGCAGTTCAGCATCAGGTGCCTACAATAAACAACGGGGGGAAAAGTGTCACAGTCATAGCTTTGACATCAAAATCAACACCCCAAGGGCAGCTCAACTACACACGTATGTTATCCCTGACAAATGTGCATTCAGGCTGTTCTTAATCTCCATGGAAAAAAAAAAATTAACATTTTGACAACCTACCCAGAGGGTCTAGCTGAACACTTTTCTTCACTGCTAACATTTTTATGTTACAGTTGCATGTCTTCAGCCAAAGACTGAAGTTTTTAAGACCATGACTTCTCAGTTGGCCTCCTCTTTCTATAACCACTTTTCATGTTTTTCAAAAATCATCATGTCTCTGCAGTTCTCTCTGGTTTGCCCTGATCCAGCCTGATCCTTCAAATTTTTTAAGCTACTCATTCCCTTTAGTCTTGACATTATCCAGCTGAGATTAGCCCTGGGCTAGCATAATGCTTCAGCTGAACAACATTAACAACAGAAAAGAGCATATTTAAAATGTCAATGCTCCAAGGCAGCTTTTAATGGTGCTTCAGCCACTGTGCCCTTCCAGTTTGATGGTGATCCATTGAAGCAATGCAGCATTTGTTTTTTTAACAACAAGTTATGCACTTAACTAATAGAAATCTTGTGTAATCAGTGTTTCCAAAGTGTACTTATGAAAATACCCTGTGGGATCTTGTTGCAAATCCAAGTCAGCATGTGGTGATAGATGACACTTCTTTCTTCTCCTCTGATGGGCTCAGCTGACTTCTTGGCATGTCTTAGCTGGCTGTTATTCATTTAGATGCTAAGAAGTTCATCTCTTTCAGTGTTTTCCAGGAATTTGAATCAAACCAGTTGATGTCAACTGGAATGTCTCAGCTCTTTTTCATGCCTCTCACCCCATTTTACACGTAGATACTGTGCTTGCCCCTTTCTGATCTTATGAAATTTCCACCCTTCAAGTTTTTCAAGGTAAGCACTAACATTCCTGAGATTGCTTCAGTCTCTTCTCATCATTGTAGATAAGTGAGATGAAGTAATAATGAAGAGACAAAAGGCCTTGTTCAAGTCTGTGTAAGGAAACAGAAGTTCTTGCATGTGGAGGGCAGAAGAGAGAAAGAGTCATCTGTGATCAATTTGCAAGCACTGATATGGAAAATTAGGGATTAGCCTGAAACAAAAAGAAATATTATGAGGCCATTCTGACAAATTAATTTTCTTTGTACCTACAGAATTTCCCGTATGTGCCAAAGAAGATATTTTAACATTTATTGTTCTCTCTCTAGAGTCAGAAACTAGATGAGTAACCACCATCGAAACACATATTGAAGTAATAATTTGTACTTGCACCAAAATGAGTGTTTTATTTTATGGGGATGAAGTTTCTCTCCATGCAGGGAGAGTTACCGCTCGGGATCCACTCATCATCAAAGCTATTCAATGCTCAGTGGTTTGTCAAGTTACTACTAGCTTATACTACATTTACAGCATTCATGCCATTAGTACAATTCACAGAGACTCTAAGGAGGGGTTGACACAAAAGCATTACTGTGGTGATCCCCAAAAAAGGACCGATGAGGCAAATGAAAAGTTCTGGGGTTTTTTTCCGGACTTATGAGTACACTCATAGGGAGGGGACCATATGAATTTGATTATGAATGTATACTTTTATTGCATGGATACTCAACTTTGGATCATACTGGGAAGAGATATTAATTTATACTGACTCAAAAAACATCCCTTGCCGAGTGATGCATCGTTGCATGTGAAATTCTGGATTCCAGGTATGCAATTAAACACTCTGCTTTTCTAAGCATCTCATCAGCCTTCTGGATAAATGGCCTGAATTGCACAAGTCCAATGTCTTAAAACCCATGAGTTAATATAGGGTTACTAGGAAGTTTACATGACCACTGGTATGACTTACCTGCCTCACTCACCTAATGTGAATTATAATTGGTTTGAACATAAGGAGAGGCCTAAAGTTTTCCCTATAAATGCTGCAACACAGCCAGAGCTTGAAGTCTTATCATATAGGTCTACAGTTGCTCACAGCAATACAAAGTCCAAGGCGCAGAGGAGCAAAGGAGCATGGCTGGTAAGTTTAAAAAAAAGAAAGTCTCTTTGTTCATATGGAATGGGAAAGTGAATAATGTGTTAGCTTTCTCTGTGGGATTGTTTTGTAAAGGGCTCTGAACTGGTGAAGTACTAAACATTTTGAGAATTTTGCATGCGTTGTTTCAGTGTTTTTCTTTCCTGAATTTTGCAAAAGACACAAGCAAAAGAAGATAATCCATCCATTGCTATACTGAAGTCAAATATTTAAAATATTACAAAATTACAAATAGAGCAGAAGTTGCAGCAAACTGCAAACTTTAATTTAGCGTGAAATTTAATGAATCAAAGAGTAGGTCATGTATGAATTAATCTTGTGTTGATGGAAATGCTTATGCAAAGGATACACCACAGACTAAATTTCTTCCTGCAGGTCCAGAGCCAGTAATGCCATTTTAACTGTTTTCTTAAAATTAGTGTGAAAGGCAAAGGCACTTTAAAATGCAAACAAAGCAAGCAGAATTCCAGCAGTGAAGTCTTAGGAGGAAGGAAATTAAATCAATACCTTTTAGTAAGATTTGCCATGTACTCACTTAGGCCTGACTTGCTGGCACCTGTATAGGAATGTATAGAATCACAGAATAGTGTGAGTTGGAAGGCATATTTAAAGGTTTTCTGCTCCAGCTCCCTGCCATGTGCAGGGATATCTGCAACTAGACCAGGTTGATCAGGGCCCCATCCACCCTGACCCCACACTTTTCTGGGAACAGGGCATCTACCACCTCCCTGGGCAACCTGTGCCAGTGCCTCACCACCCTCTGTGTTAAAATCATTTTTCTTGTAGCTAATCTAAATTGAGCCCTTCAGTTTAAAACCATTACCCCATGTCCTATTGCAACAGGATCTTCTAAAAGTTTGTTCCCAACTTTCTTCTATTCATAAATCCATAAAATGAATCCGGAGTTTTGAGATGATGCTACTTTACCAATTCTAGGCAGAGCACATGCTGTGCTGGCTTCATGTGGATTAGGCTTGAAAAGCTCGGGAAATCATCCACAGATCAGGAGCTCAAGTGCAGAAATGACATGCATTGTTTTCCCTCATGAGTTTAAGAGAGGCACAGTTACTCCTTTCTCACAGTTCTAGAAGTGACTGCACAAACCCTTAGAACACAAGTGTTTGTCCGTATATCTATTATTTGAAATAATTCCTGTTGTTGTTTTGACCTTTTGCCAGCATCCCTCACAGCCTCTGCTGTTTGCCTGGCCTCATGGTGGTTAATTAATTATTATTTCAGTGCAGCTGCTAAATGTGATACCATCTATATGTTTACTTGTTTAGAAGCAGAACTGAGGCTAGGAGGGATTTGAGCCCATGCAATCAGCATAGGGCTGTAGATCCCTTCATAAATCTCCTCCTCTGAGCAGAGCTAAAATAAATGGCAAAACACAGTTTAATAGGTGAAGCTGAAATATGGGGCTGAGTAGAAAAATCCTTCTTTTTAACAAAAGAACTGTATGGTAAGGTGGACAGTTAAAACCTTCAGGTACAGCAATGGAGGGAATAAAACCCACAAACCAATTGTTTCTGCATTGTAACACTTCCTTTAAGCAATGATTTGCCAATAAGTTAGAACATTTTAGCAGGGTTCTCTCTCAAAACTTCCTTTTGAAATTTCAGACAGCAGTCTATCCTTCTCAACGACAATTTTCTTATTGCATGAAACTCAAGAGGCATTTAATGCAGTGTTTAACAAACAAACAGGTATTTGCTGATCATGATCAGCACTTGCTTGTGAAATATCCAGGATCCAAGAAATATCCAAATCCAGGCTCAGCTGGAGATGTCAGAACTGCACAAAGATACTCCTCATGGTACCATGCACAATTTTTAATGTAAAAATACTGTGAGGGTTTGTATGCAGGAGTGTGTGCACTGAGCTGTTTCCACCCCTTCTCCTCCTCTCTCCCTACTCCTCCCATCCCCTGACACACATCCTGCAGACAGACACACCTTTTTTCCCCAGAAAATCTTTATGCATTTGTGGGCCAGTCTCTAATGGACCTGCTTTAACAGAATCCAGAATGTGTTGCATAAAGAAAAGGGAAAAACACCTAAAAGGTTCCCATAAGTTCACCTGATTTTTAAAGGGGTTTGATAATCTGCAGCACCACTGTTGCGATTAAGGATTTAACAACTTGCTCCGTAGTCCCACACTGAAAATAATTATCTCAGCTTCTTTCTGTCACTTTTAAGCTTCAGTGTCATTACAATTAAGGCGTGAGTTACACCTGCAAGCATCTTGTTTGTGCATTAGCATTGGGAGCGTCTGCCCGCAGAACGGGACGCAACGCTGGATTCTCAAAGGAAGGAGCAGAGCAGGGCAGGGATGGGAGCCTGCACAGGGCTATTCTTGGATGATGAGTGTGCAGCAGTAGCTGGAAGTTAAAACTTCCAAATGATGTCTTTATTCCTTTCCAATGGAAGACATGCATGCATAAGGGGGAGAGGTAGGGAAATACATTTAATTCTCAAAACAGGCGCTGTGTGACTTTGTGGGAGCTGTCCGGAGAGTCCAGCACAGGTTGATCCCACTCTGTGCACTGCCAGTTTGGCTTAGTCCTGTGTCCTGTTCCCATGGGAATTTTTGAAGGTCACCTATCAGTCCTGTCACTATTATGTCCCTGTCAGCCTCCGTTCTCAACAAGCCATCTCATCTGGAATGGGCCGAGATCCCAAGAGGAGATCTGAGCCCAGCTAACAGGATACCCTCCTTACACAGACAGTGTGGAAGGGGATTGTGCCAAGTTCTGTGTCTTCAAAGGAACAGGGAGGAACTTCAGGAAGGCTTCAGGCTGCAGCAGGCTGCAAGCTTCCAAATGTCCCTGCTATTAAGGCATGTGAGTGGAAGAGAGACAGAAAATGAGAAGTATGTCTTGGACAATATGTAAGGCTCAGAAGAAATCTTAGCCAAATATTTTTCCATATGGACCTGACCATTCTCTGTCAGATGGTTCTAGTCCTGAAAAGTGCTGATGGTGAGTGTCCCAGGGACCCAGGTCTCTCCCTAGTGTGGGTCACAAATAAGGCACAGCTGTAGAAAACCACTTGAATTCCTGTATCTAGGATAGCAGGAATAGGGGCTGATGATGGAATATCTTACTTAATTATTCAAAAACGGGATGTGATAAGAGATAGAATAGCCTGGACTTCTCAGGATACTGAATCACAGAATCAGAATCATTTAGGTTGAGAAAGACCTGTAAGATCATCAGGTCCACTGAGGTGAGTCATGGCCATGTGGTTGCAGCATGGTGTTTAGGGAGATGCTAAACAAGAGCTCTGCTCAGAGAGAATATAGGAGCAGATAGACTGTTATAGGTACTAATTTCCTGAACAAAAGCACAATTATAATAGGTGACATTTCATAAAATTCAGGTATCACTGAGGATTCACATACACTTGGTGTGAAAGAAAACACTGGAAAGACGGAGAGAAAGGAGTTTACTGAGGGGAATTTGTCTGTTAACAAATATGTCCTTCACTGTTCAATGCTGAAACTCTTACTCCTATACATGTACTTCTTTAACAGTTAGTGAGGTGAGGGAAAAAAATCTGGGTATTACTGGAAAAAGATGTTATGAATTATAGGACTGGACCAGTCTGCAAAAGATGATTCTGATATACCTTCTCCTGGGTATGTGAAGCAATATACTAAGGTGGTTCATAGCTTCAGTTTTCTGAGGTCCAAAAGAGTCTTCTCTTGCTATCCACAGAGTTTCAAGCACCTGCGTGAGCAGCTCCTACATTTGCAGCCTCCATTCAAGCTCTGCAAACACTGCTTGGTGAGGAAGCTGCCTGGGTCAGATGCACTGTGCTTGACTGCCTGCATGTTCTGACTAGTGTTAATATTTCTCATTAATTTAACCCTCATTCTCAGCCTTTGCCCATAATCTTTAATCCAAAGGTCCAGTATGTATCATTCACCTGTTTTACAAACAAAGCACACCAGAGGCCTGCAAGGCAACTTAGGCAGAGCTGGGAATAAACAGCAGAAGCTGACACAACAGCCACAACTTGTTCTTCCTGACATGCCTTCTGCCAGCATAAATGGACTGTTGTTCTTTCTCTTTCAACAGTAACTAACCTTCTTATCAAAGAAAAATGGTTTGCTGTGTATCCAAGGATAGGCTGAAATCTTAAATTTATTGTGAAAATTGTTTGTGTGACATTTATTTAACAGTATTTAAGAGTATGGATAGGAGAGTATGTCTTAACATAAAAAAACTCTAATCAAATTCTAAGACATTTTAAATTTAAGAATTAATCTAATCACTTTCAAATCAGGGCTTTGCAATTATAAAACTATGGTTCCTGTTAAGATTATTATAATTAATGAACAAAGTAGCAGTCTGAATTTTAGCCAGTTAAAAACTGTTTCTTCTAACAATACCATTTATAAGAAACATGAAAAAAAACATGTCTGTATATGAAATGGGTTGACCTAGTTCCAATTCTAGATTTTCCAAACATGATCCAAACCACAAAACAGAACAATTTGGCTACTGAATACTGAGCCCATCCAACCAAAATGATGAATTTGGGAACGTGCACAGCTGTGCCCAGTCCAGCATGATGGGTATCACTGAGAAGCATCTGTAAGATGTGCACTGAGTTCATCAAATTTTGCAGGTGGTTTCATAGAAGTATCAGAATTAGTCTATCTCTTTCTTAACACAAAGTGGTGCCACCTGCAAAGCACAAGCAAAATTCACTCTCCTTGAAGTTAAGTGGAAGATTTTAGGGCATAAATTTGCTTTGCCAGTAGCATGGTCAGAGATGTCTTATGAAAGAATAGTAGAGCACCAGCTGAAGGCAATGATAGATATTTTATCACAAGTCACAGATATACTTACCTGTTGTCACTGTAGTGCCAATATGGCATGGAGTGTTTGTCTGTTGAACAGGGTTAGACAGCAATTATGTGATAAATGAAAAATTGGTTCTTTAAATTTGGCTCTGATTGGACCTGGGGCAGAGATAGTAGCTTGGTCATTGCTTTCCAATTACTACAATGCAGGGAAGATAAGGGAAAAAGCCACTCCAAAACAGATTTAGGGGATTAGTTTAAAGAAAAAGTCCCTGTAAATATTGATAATGAAGCATTTGATATTAAAAATAGTGTTTTGCAAGAAGGAGTTATGTTATTCCTAGAACTTTAACACTACAACAGAAAGAAAAGTAGCTAAATGCTTAAGTTCTTATATCTTTAAATGCATTAAGAAAGTCTCAACAAGTGACCAGACTGTTAGGAATAAATACTGTCCCAGCTTCAGATGTTAAGTTGCAAGGAAACAAGATGAGAGCTGAGAGAGGAAAAGAATAAAAAGAATGAAAAATAAATCCTCAAGCCCCACTGGTCAGACCAAGGCTGGGGGCAAAGACAACCACTCAAGCTCCACCCCGAGAGGAAATATTGCAAACTGACTTGAAAGAAGTGAAAGGCACCAGTCGTTCCTTGAACCAGTCATTCCTTGAGCCATTCAGAGGAAGCTTCGGAAGCTGCACACAGAGGACACATTGATCAGATATGGGCCAAGGTGAGCAAGGGGAAAGCCCATCCTGTGATGCTCTTTGTTACTTTCTCACATCCATCCTTCATGTTCAGCTCTGTAATGGACACTGAGAGGTCACTACTTCTCTAAAGAGTTTTCATCCAAGAAAAAAAAAAGTAAGAGAAAATTCTTCCATCGAAAGTCAGGGGAAGGATTTTCACAGGAATTTAATTTTTTCACTTATTGTGTGCATGGGAAAAGCAAGCTTATCAGAACAAGATTTGGCAATATAGGTATATTACCTGATATTAAAATGTTGCATTTTGCAAATAGGAAGGGAAAGTCTGCAGCCCTTTGGAGTTGTGAGAAAGTGCAAATGACAGACAGACAGATCTGACATAAGAGAAAGAAAAGCAGAACTTTGGGAATGTATCGTTGCAAAGGCTGAGGAAGTCTACCATGAGCAGAGAAGGCTAAAACCTCTGAAGCTAAGACAGAGAGAATAAAAAACCTGGGGAAGTTGGGTTTTGGGTTTTTTTTTGCAGTTTCTCTGTTGCTGTGGTGGGTTTTTTGCTCATATGCTAATGTTTATAGATATACAAACAGACCAGTTTAATGATTATAAAGAGTCTCATGTTCCTTTTCCAACTCCTGCCTTTCTAAAGGGAAAACTCCCTGAGCCCTCAGCTCATTCTACAATAGATCTGCTTCACTGCTAAGTTTCTGAGATTTTCTTTTTTTTAATAGTAGGTATGTTCCTGAAAAAATCATTCATGCCTCTCACCTCAATACTGTAAATAAACCATGTTCCTTTACATTTGGACTGTGACTGCATTGCTAAAACTACCAACGTAGTTATTTCAAGGCTTGTGGGAACTTGGTAAATTTCAGATCATGCTGTAAAAAAATCTTTAAGAAATATGGTTGAACATAGGATGATTATATTTTTACCACACTCTTATTCCTTCCTATTCTCCCTCTTCCCAGGGGAAGAAAAAGTCTTTTTCTTCTGTACTTCTGCACTTCATTTAAACCATCAAGCCATCTCCTACTAGAAATCCCTCCACAGGCTCGGATGATGTCAGATCCAAGCCAATCTTGGACGTTTATTCTCTGCCCTCCGACTGAAGCCGTAGTTCTCACTCAAGAGTATTTTACAGCATATTTTAGGAGTGTTCCCTGTCCAATTCTGCCGTGTCCATCCCCATGCTCCTGTTAGGTGCTCTGTGTGTGACACATAATAGGGCTGTGGACCACATCATGGCTTAAAATGCACAAGTGTTTCTCAGCTCAGTCAGGTTTCTTTATTTTTCAGATGCAGCGAGGCTGTGCCTCTGCTAGAGTGACACCTTCTCAGAATGGTAGAATTAATCAAGTTCAGCCAGATTTTCATTCAAGTAACCCACAAATATTCCATTCTCTCAGGTTTCCCTCCTCTTAGATGCCTTTCTGATTTTTCTTTAGTTCAGGATATATTTATTCTATATTTAATTATATAGATAATTCTATATTTAATTATTCAGATAACTTCTGACAGCCTATGCTAGATGGAGTCTCTTTTAAAAAAAAAAAAAAAGCTCAGATATAAATTATTTCTAATTTTGGTGGAAACCTCACATGCATACCAGTTACCTGTAGAAAGTAATAAACAATTCTTCAGAGTGTGTTTGTGCTCCTTCCTCTTTGGATGTACCCTCAAGCTTTTTTGCTCCTCTCATTTCTTTCATAGCTGCAACGCAGCCAAGTACCAACTGGCATCTGAAAGAAAATGCAAGAGAACACCACACAAGTAAATTTTCTAGTGAAGAACTGATTGTGAGGAGAGGACAGGCCTTCACTATCACCTTCAATGGAACAGATCGGCCTGAGCAAAACTTAATATTCATTGCAGAGACAGGTATGGCCCCCAGCTTCTTCACAGAGAGAGTAATGCTGCCTCAGGACATTCTCCTGGCCCAATATGCACTGCTGAGCAGCAAGAGAATACCTCAGAGCCAACGTGCCCATTCATGTAGCCATGGAACCGTGTGAGGTGTTTGTTGTATTACTCCTGCCTCAGCCAGCAGCCACAGCTTCCTTCAGTTGCCAATATATGGCACAAATCCACCTGAGGGGAGGGTTGGGAGGGTTACATCCCTGCTGAGTTTGTCGATGACTAAATCTCTATTTCAGCATGGCATGGAAAAAAAAATGTTACTTGTTTTTCTTGAAAGGTCCAAAACCCTCAAAGGCAACCAAGACCCTGGCCACGTTTGATATCTCCAGCACAGTGAGCAAGGAGGGCTGGAGTGCAGTTTTACAGTCCACCAGTTCCAACTCTGTGAGCATCTCCATTTCCAGCCCACAGAACGCTGTCATTGGACGTTACAGGCTGAGTGTTCAAAGTGGCAGCTCCTCTCCAGCAAGTCTTGGCACTTTTGTTTTGCTTTTTAACCCTTGGTCTTCAGGTATGAATATGATGAATTTCCTCTAGAGACCTAAGTTGCTTTTAGCTTCATTAATGTTTGCAGTTTCTCCATTTGATCTATAATTTAATATGGCGGCTGAAAATTGACAACAGAATGTATCAGTGACAAAAAAAAAAGGTGTCCAACAGTTTATTAGGACCTTCTGGTTCCATTAAATCAGCTCTGTAGCATGTACATACTGGAAATCTCAATGCTCTGAAAGATAAAGTTCTGCTTTTGACAGAGCTTCCCTACTTCTGCACAAGATTAGAAGAGTTTGTCTGGCCTCTGTAGGATTAAGGAAAGAGTCATATTTGCCATTTTCTCACAGATTTGGCAGTGTCACACCTCCATCTTCACTCACACACCTCCCACCCCTTTCTCTAATTGTAGAAGATCCTGAGTTTCACAATCTGTTTATAGCAGCAAGAACAGTGAAGGGTAGATATCTGCAAGCACCCTTATAGATGGAGAGCAAGACTCCTGAGGTTTGTTTTATTTTGCCTGCCATATTTGTACATCTCTCTGTTTTGGTTTGTCAGGTGATGATGTGTTCATGCCTAGCAAGGCTGAATGTGAGGAATATGTGCTAGAAGAGTTTGGCATCATTTTTGCAGGCAACAAAAATCATATCAGCAGCTTTGGATGGAACTTCGGCCAGGTAAATGTAGCACTGAAACACCAGACATTGTTTTTGCATGAACTGGGTCATTTGCTTTTTCTAGTTCATTGCATGCATCTCTGACGATTTAGACTCTGGTGTTGTAATCAACAACAAAACTGTGCCAAGCCCTGTTTCACTGATCAATATGAGGATTAGTAATTTACTAGTCCCTGTTCTTCCTTGGAAGAGCAGCCAGCAGAAACATTAATCTCTTTACTAAGACTATGTAGCCTTACCTTACTAGAGTACTATAGCAATGCTAAGAGGCCTCAAATCCACAGATTCCAAGTTTTGAAAAGCTCTGTGAGTTCTGATCTTTAGAATTTGTCATGGCCACATCTGTATATGCTAATGCCTGGCTGAGCTCTGCAGCACATCAATCAGAGATTTTAAAACCCCATTCAACACTACTGTGGCTTTCTGCATCCTGATTTTTAGTACACTGTGTTTTCAAAAACACTAATTGATTTCTGTGCCACAGTTTCAAGGAGATGTCCTCGATATTTGCCTGTCCATAATGGATCGGAGCTTATACTACCGCCAGGATCCTGTCACTGATGTGTCTCACCGACATGACCCCAGGTATCTGGGCCGTGTTCTCAGTGCCATGGTAAGCAGCACCTTCCGAAAGTGCAAACTACTCAATGCCCTTTAAGTACTCAGCGAGTAAAAGTACTCTGTGTAGGTAAATATGAAGACATTTCCTAGAGAATTTTAGGCCACTGTCTGTATGCACCAGACAATATGGGTGGTGAAGTATGGGCCTCCATGGCCATCTGATCTGAGCCTGCCAGATTTCTCTCCTCTGGGATAGTTCTGACACTTACCAATTTGATACCCAGTAGTCAAACTGAAAATATGAGACAGGGGTGGTTGAGGGATCAGTTCCTTGGAGGCCTTTAGTCCAGCCACCCATTTGAAGTGGAACTAGTGGGTACTAGATCGGCTCAGCCATGGATTTGCCAGGCTGCTTTGAAACTCTCCAAGGAAGGAGATTTTGTGATCCCTGTGGGTGACCAGTCCAGAGCTGCCCTATCCTCCTAATGAGGAATTTGTCTCTTATGTCAAATATGATTTTCCCAAGCTACAGTTTTCTGCTGTTGTCCCTTGGTATAAAAGAGAACAGTTAATTAGAACAGACAACCATTTGTCTGTTACAACCATGGTTGTAAGCTGGTTTTACATTTCCCCCACCCTCCTTAACCAGGCAGAAGTAGACCAGCGCTCTCAACTTCTCCCTGTAGATTGTGTGCTGCAGGACCACTGACCATCTTGCAGCCCTTCCTCCTGGGTCCCCTTCAGTGTCTCAACATCTCCTTGAACTGAGAGACCCAAAACTTGAGACAGGACTCCTGGTACAGATTTTCTATGGATAATTAAAGGGGGTTAGCAACCTCCCTCAACCTCCTGGTCACACTTTCCCCAATGCAATCTACTGTGAGCTTTCCCTTTTTGATGAGAGAGCACTGTTGGCTCAAATTCAATATGGCATTTGCTGTAACTCCCAGGCCCCTTTCAGACAGGTTGCAAACTCTTCATTTACCTCATCATAAATTTAGTGAATATCTTCTCAGGTCAACGCCAATGATGACCAAGGGGTGGTGCTAGGAAACTGGAGTGGAAAATATGAGGGTGGTAAAAATCCCAGCAGCTGGACGGGAAGTGGTGAAATCCTGCAAAGCTGGAAGAAATCAGGATTCAAACCTGTTAAATATGGACAGTGTTGGGTTTTTGCAGCAGTACTGACTACAGGTATGTTTTATGTCACGCACATGAGCGACATTGCACAGATTCTAATAAAAGAAGCACTAATAATACTTCCTATACGAAAGCCTTTGAAGACATTACTGTGCTATATAAAACCTGCAGAAATATTGCTTTCTGACTGTGCTTTTCTCTTCACTCTTTAGTGCTTAGATGTCTGGGGATTCCCACTCGTACAATTACAAACTTCAGTTCTGCCCATGATGCAGATGGAAATCTGCGTGTGGATGAGTTTTATGATGCGGACGGAAATCATTTGGAGAGGGGAGCTGACAGTGTGTGGTAAGGCTCAGTATTTATAGCAGAGCTTATCAGTGCCTATAGAGTCTCCAGGTACAAAGCACAAATTCTAATGACAAATGCTTTATCTTCTTAAAAATTGCCTTAAAAACTACTGCACACACACAGAGGATCGATTAAAAAATACTAAAAGATAATACTAATACAAAAAATATAAAATAAAAGTTTTCCCTCTTTCTCAGTTATAACAAAGAATTGTGGCACTAATTACAACAGCTAATTGAAGCCAGAGCAGGCAAAATTAAAGTTATTATGCCACAGATGACTGAAAATTTGCAATATTGTACTGGATGTATGAGAGTGGTGACTTAACCTAGTTTGAAACTATTCTTCAAAACCATTTCACATTGAATTGTAAAAGTTCAACAGTGGCAGTGGCATCATTTGCAGCAAAAGTAATTTAACTACTGCCTCTATTAAGCATCAAATGCAGTTCAAACAAGCTTGTATTCAACAAAGAGCAGAAGTAATCCCTCAGGTTTTTTTCACTCCCTTTCTTGTTCTGGACCCTTTCTATCTATAAGTGACATGTATAACCTTAGGAAGTGCATGGGCTCAAAGCTTTTGGAGAAGAATAGGCTCAAGGGCTTTTGTATAACTTCACAAATTTGTTTTCTGCCCTTGAGCATTATATTTGTTCCACAATGCAATTTTCAGTACCTTTCTGGTTAATGTAGTGAGGGTCAGGGCAGAAGTGAGTCTCAGATAAGAACTGTGCAGATAAAGGCATTTAATCCACGTAACTAAGATAGCTGATTAAAGGAGGTGGACAGGAATCCATAAATACATACTAGTAGCTTACTTTGTTCCCTCTTGCACACAGGAATTTCCATGTCTGGAATGAAAGCTGGTTTACACGTAATGATTTGGGCCCCTCGTACAGTGGCTGGCAAGTTCTGGATGCAACTCCCCAAGAACAAAGTGGAGGTACACAAATTTTATTTCAGGAATAATGCTGGAAATTTATAAAGTCGGTCACTTTTAGAGAGAAGGGAAAAGAGTAAAATAATTATAAAAGCAATTTGTCAACCTATACAGAAATTGTTGCAGGACAAAATACTTCATTGTTTGCATTAGAAAAGTTTCAGATCATCTGTGGATGCCAAGAAAGAAACTAGAATTCCAGGAGAAGTTTTTACAGCCATTCCTATATTTCCAAGGGAGGTATCAAATGCTATTGAAAATTAAGGGATCACATAAAATAAATCAAAATCATTCAGAATAAATACAAGCTACATTGATGACTGGCCTTGTATGAGGGTTTATGTGGATGGAAGAGCTTGAACAGGACAGCAGCACTTCAGAAGCAATTCAGAAGTCAGTGATAAATATCTGTCTAATAATTTGCTTACTGTCAAAGATTATGGCTAAATTTCTTTTCATTGATGCTGTAGGAATTTATCAGTGTGGTCCTGCCTCACGGTATGCCGTCAAAGAAGGAGAAGTAGAACTGGATTACGACGTCCCATTCGTGTTTGCAGAAGTGAATGCAGACTGTATGTACTGGAATTATGACTCTGCTACTGGAAAGAAAACTTTGATATTCTCTAAGTCTACTGAAATTGGTGACTCCATCAGTACAAAGGCAGTTGGTAGAGATGATCGTGTAGATGTCACCAGTGATTATAAATATGAGGAAGGTAAGAAAAACCACTGCTTCTTCTGATGACATAGCTGCTTCATCCCCAAAAGTATATCAATTCTCAGATAGGAGTCTCTTAGTGCATACTTTATAAAGTAGGAGCAGAATTTATACTTGATTTATTCAATTCCTACAGAAAAAGGGAGAAAAGGTACCAAGTTTAAAAAAAAACCCAAACAACTGCCTTTTCCTTTCTGATATGGAGTTGCTTTGTGGGATCTAAATAAATCAGGTCCAAGTATCTCCAAATAAAGTGTTCACTGTTTCATCTGCCCATTGCTGACATGCACTGTCTGCCTCTGCTTAGTTAGAATTAGGCTACAGCCCAGTTATTTGTCTGCAGGATAAAAGGTCTGTTGCAGAAACCTGAGCTAAATCAGCAGTTAGGCCTAGGAAAAGCAACTCTTTCACATTTCTAAATGTTATAGCCATAAAAAGGAATAGAAATGGGAAAAGAGAAACTTTAGACTTAAGAGTTTATGTTTTAAAAAATGTTATTAGAAGGATAGTGATGTTACTGACTGCAGATCCAGAAAATGAGGTATGGCTGTGGAAAACAGAGGGCCTGTTTATCTCTAAGCACATCCTGGCTGGCTTGTCTCTAGCAGCCATGTAATATTAGAGGTGCATGTTAACTGTTGAGGATAATTTTCATGGTTCTCCCTGACAGGCTCTGCAAAAGAGAGAGATGTTTTTAAAAGAGCCCGTAAGAAGCTAGGACTTGAGGATAAATTTGATCCTACAGCACCAAAAGTAGAGGAAATTGAACAGAAGCCTGACATCTCAGGAAAATTCAAGGTGGCTGGCTCTTTAGAAGTTGGCAAGGATCTCAACCTACTTCTGGTTCTTGAAAATTTACAATCTGATGCTAAGACTGTAAATGTAAAGATGACTGCATGGAGTACTCTGTATACTAGAAGACGAATTAATGAGATCTGGAAGGACTCCTTATCTGTCACTCTGGCCCCAAAAGAAGGTAATTTTTCAAGTTTCTTTTAATCAAAATGGTTTTATCAGTAAATGGGCATTGGAGGCTGGTCAGCTTGGGGGGGAAAGCTCTAACAAACTGCAATCCAAAGTCCCTACGAAGAAAAGGCTGAGAAAAATATTACATTACATATAGAAAACCAAGGCATGTTTCACCCATCATGTCCCCAGGTGCTTTTTCACATTTTAGAATATGTTACTACTAGGAGCCTGGGATAAGAGATATGTCAGTATCTCCAACGGGAGGTGAAAGATCATTGAATCACAACTGATACTGTCTTGTATTAATCTTAGGCACCAAGTCATTAGCAAGAAGCAGAAATAATAATTCATTCCTTTAATATGTAATTTAACTTCTGGAGAGGCACCAGTAAGCTCCTTAAACTCCAGCTGTTGTATCTTTCAGAGCAATAGGGGGAAAAACAAGCCAGGCAATACAGTAGTAGTGAATGGGGAAGGGATAACACTGAAATCACTATCTAAAGTAAACTGATAGATTTGCATGAATTAATTTTGGTATTGATGGCTGAAGGCCCTCCTGTCCTAGCCACAGCATAAAAGGAAAATATTAATGTTAGATATGAAGCTCTGTGGGCTTATAAAAGTGTAAAGCAGTTCCTTTCTTTTTTTCTTCCAGAAAAACAATTTCCCATTAAGATAAAGTATCCTCAATACCAACAGCAGTTAACTACAGACAAAACAATCCAGGTCACAGCTTTATGTCATGTAGAAGAAGGGATTCAAGTGCTTGTGAAAAGAAACATCACTCTGGACAATCCTGACATTGACATACAGGTAAATTCCCTTTGCTGTAAGTGCAGTGGTAGAGAAGAGGGAAAGTGAGTTCTTTGTCTTCCCTGAAAGAAATGTTCTGCTCACATTCTGCCAGGGTTCATCACAGCCTCTCATAGTATCTCATCTTCTAATGCCTGAAAAGGCTCAGATAGGAAAGAACACTGAGAACCTGGCCTCACAAATATCTTCTTTGCCCAGGTACTTGGTGAAGCAAAAGTGAACAAAGAGGTGGTTGTGGAAGTGGCATTTACCAACCCCATCGACACGGAGGTGAAGGACTGCGTGCTGCAGGTGGAGGGCAGTGACCTGCTCCAAGGAATCCTGCAGTTACGGTGAGTACAAGCAGGATGTCCAAGATCCATGAGTGAGAATTGTGGGCATGGATGAGCTGGAACTGAACTGTGGGAGGAGACATCATTTCTCCTTGCTGTCACCTGGGAGGCCACTCAGTGTAACAGCTCATAACAAAGCACACAGTGATGAAGCAGCTCTTCATCTAGGCTGGGCTCTGGCTCCATGGTTTGGGAGGTCAAATAATTGCTGTCATAATTGGACAGAACTTGTTTTCCTGCCTATCTAGCAGGACCACACACTTCCAGAAAAAAAAAGTTCATGCTTACCCAAGCTGTAAATGTTGCTCAGGCTGTCTATCCTGTTATAGGCCAGACAAGTTGCACTTTCTTGTTACGATCAAAGGCCAACAATAGGATACACAACTATTTCTGTCCATACTTACCCAAATTACAGCATATATCAACCAGGATATTTCTTTCACATTATTAAAGGGACTGCAGGTGCCAGTCTGGGTGCACAGCATTGTAAACAAATTGAATTTGTATCTGACAGGTAGAAATACATGTAAAAAGCAGATACAGCGGTGTCTCAGCTTTGGGAACAAAAATTAATACTGCTTAGACACAGGTTGTGATCTCAAAGGGTGGGACCTCTGAAAAACACAAACCCAGGGCTGCTCAATGCTCAGCTTTTCCAGACACAGCAGATCACAGTTTGAGGAGGATAGTTT
>VWZN01016724.1:13937-67724 GCA_013396955.1 Regulus satrapa | reverse complement strand
TTTCCAAAACGAGAGCTACAGGCACACTAATTTCAAGTTCTGATTTCAGAATTCTAGAAAATAATTATTTTAGGACATTAATAAACAGAGTCAAGAAACGATTTGATGATGTTGAGATAGTGATTGAGAAGACTGGAATACGATACCACTTTTTTTACTATAGATCCCAGTTCCCTATTATCTGCTTTGGTGATTTTGCATCTTTTTCTGCCCTTTTTCCTTCAGTATTTCAAAATTGAAGCTGAAAGATTTTTCAGACTGTCCCTCATTTTGTACAAATTAGAAATTGCCAAAAAATTTCAACATATTCTCACAAATGCAGTTATTTCTGGAAAATACCAGGGATATAGGAACATACTCTTTAGCTGAACACACAAACACAAACAAACACAGCAAATTGCCATTTGCACTTGAGCAATTAGGAATGGTTCATCCCATCATCTCCTGAGGGAATTTACCAACCTCCTGTTGTCTATCCCACACAATTTTGTCAGGTAAGACAAGACAATATGTCAGGGTAAGGGAAAAACATTAACAAATTTCCAAGAGTTACAAAAAACAGTGGTGTAAAACATTTTAACTTCCATTCAGAATTTCCTGCTCTGCAAACACTGAGGTTCTCTTGGTGCTATAATCCATTCTAATTCAAGAGTTGGTATTAACATTCTTCATGGTCTCACATTATTCTTTTGCAATGATTCAGTGATGTGTCTTACACCCTCTGTTCTGCATGAAATCTTATCTCACACATTATTATGTCTCTCTTTGTGAGCTTATCTGGCTTACTACATAATGTGAGAGCCTTTAATGTATGGATTTGAGTCTTTAAATACTTATCAGACAGCAAAGCCATGTGTGGTCTTTTCATGGCTGTCTTACTTTGAAGTGATGAGTTCTTACTCCAGGTGGAAGATGATTAGTGAAGGAACTGAAGCATGATGCATAAGTCTGTTTTCAACTTATATTTTCCCTCTGTTTCTTTTTTTTTTAGCATACCACCACTGAAAGCCAATCAGAAATCGAGTACCAAGTTTAAACTTATCCCTTCTGAGGCGGGCCTCAAACATCTACTTGTTAATTTCTCCTGTGATAAATTTGCAGATATAAAGACCTTTAAGATGGTAAAAGTGATTAACTAACACGAAGATAAACAAGGAGTGGTTTGTGTGTGTATAAACTGAAAAAAATGTGATAAGAAATCTTGTATAGAAAAAAAAGAGATAATCAGCTAAACAATTCTTCACTTCCTCTGATAAAGGGTCACCAACCTCATATCATTGCAATTTTACATTATAATTTTAAATAAACTGGGGAATGGTTGATTGTTCATTTACTGTTGTGAATATCCATGTTATTAAAAAGAACATTTTACCTTCTACTTAGAGACTCTTTGACTTATGTCTGGCTTTCTTCGGAATTAATTTCTCCTGGATCCAGATGCCTCTGCACACACATTCATAAACTCATTGTTACGTATTGAAAGCTTTATCCAGTGGACTTCCAAAGCAGTGTTTTTCCTTACTGGAACTGTGATACTACAACATAGTATCTTGCACAATTGATGTCTTGCATAATTTAGCTTTGTCTTCTTTGCTACAAAGCCTGTCCTGACATTTTCCTTTTTCTTTTTTTTTTTTTTTCCTTTTTTTATTCTTTTTTGGTAAATCACAGTGACCAAATGAGGCATAGGAAATGTTCAACAGGAATTTGGGTGGTGTCCAGTTTGAGAGCCATTTAACAAACACTTTGTGGTAATTGCCCAGCTCAGCGTTCATATTTTAGCATGTTGGTATTTTGCACTTGCTGAAAGTCTTCTTTGGGAATAAAGAGCAGGGTAATCTTAAATCTGAGGGTATTTTGACTTGAGAAGAGTTAGGAATTCTTCACTATAGATTATGTGTCAGGAGGTCATCCCTTAGATTTGAGTTTAGTAAAGCAAATGTCATCCCTTTTGGGAGGACTGGTACAGGCTAAATGATGAGTTCCAGTGAAGTAGGTGTAACCCAGTGAGTGACTGGGTTTATGGGCAATAACTGTAACAGTAAGTCAAGCTCTGAGTGAAAATGACTGTGAAGGTAAAGTGGATGGAAAGCCAAGCTGCTGCTCTGGCACTGTTGGGCCAGGAAGCAAAAAAATCTTAAATCTGTGCCCCGACTTCTACCACACTAAACAGGGTACTGGGACTTGTCACAGGGACTTCTCACTGTTAAGAACCCAGGGTCAGATTGGTTAAAATGTTCTTTTGTCCTTGTAGCCAGCAAAATTGCTTTAGGAGGGCACCTGCAGCCCTGCAGGAAGCCCTGGTTTCCTGCTGCCAGTCACAGGATGTCAGTGTGAGACCCCACTGGACATAAAACGGGGTGAGCTACAGAGAGGCTGTGCAAGGAGCCCACAGTAGGGCCTTCTCTTTTTTCCTGGTGCTCCTCAAGGGTTGCCAGAGCCAAGAGCTCTCACTGTATAAATCACAGATTCAACGAATGGCTTGGGTTGGAATCTGGTTCCAAACCCCCTGTTGTGGGCAGGGACCCTTTTCCCTAGACCAGGCAGCTCAGAGCCCCATTCAGCCTGGCCTTGAATACTTCCAGGGATGGGGCAGCCACAGCTCCTCTGGGGACCCTGTGCCAGGGCCTCAGCACCCTCATGGGGAAGAATTTTTTCCTAATATCCAGTCTAGACCTAGTCTGTGTCAGTTTGAAGCCATTCCCCCTTGTCCTGTCACTCCACACCCTTGTAACTAATCTCTCTCCATCTTTCTGGTAGGCTCTCTTCAGGTACTGGCAGGCCACAATTAGATCACCCAAAAACCTTCTTTTTCCCAAGCTAAAGAAACCAAATTCCCTCAGATTTCCTCACAGGAGAGGATCATCTGTAGCCCCCTTTGGGCTACAGTAAACCACAGCAGACATTCAAGGTCAAGAACAGCCTTGAGTTTAGAATGCAGAAATACACTTAATGACATTTTTTAACATCTCTAGAGTGTGTGAAACATCCATACTGTGCTTAAATCAAGTGAATTGTACAAGGAGAAATGAGAGAAACCTTTATATTAGACCTTCCCCAGAAACACTCCCTGCACATGAAGTTAATGGGTCCAATACAGACTTATGGAAGAGATTCTGCTGTGGGGTGTTTTTTGGTGGAATTTATACTGCTTTTCTATTTCTAGTAAAAAAGTAGTAACAAGACAATTGTAAGGTGGATTTAGTTACTACAGCAATATGAACAGCAGACAAAATTATTAATGAGATAAATTAAATCTAAAAGTTTTTTTTCCAAAAGTTAGCAAATTGAACTCCAGTTCCGAGACTCTAATAAAAGGGAAAAAGAGGCACAAAGTATTTTGAACCATTCTGGATGATGGGTGGGTGGAACTGAGCTAGGAAAAACACCTGTGACAACGTTCAGACATTAGTCACTTAGGAACCATGACTGCAGCATTCCAAAGGGATTGCAACAGCAGCTGCTGGTGCTTTGCTGTGGCGAAGGTGAGACTGGCAGGTGCCAGTTTGGGATGTAGGCCAGTCTGAGAGAGGTTCTGGTGGCTCAGTGAGCACCACTGTGGGCGTGCCTTGCAGAGGTAAAGGAGGTGGTTGCAGCCAAGACAGAAAAAGTGTTCCGAGACTTAATTACGTATGTGAGCACTAAGGAAGAAGAAAGGAAATAGTCAAATGCCAGTGGGAGCAATGTGTAACATCTGAGGCAATCACTGTAAGTACTGAACGCCTGAACTTAAGAACTGGTCGATGCGGTTTGTCACTAGGGCTGTGTGTGAAGACCAGGTAACATCAGAGGCTTGTGGCTCTTATGGTTTCCAAGGAATATGAATTAAGGAAAAGAGAAAAAGACCAAGTGAAGTAGCTCTGGACAGCAATCAAACCCATTTGAGGTGATTCCCGGAACAAGCCTTGACAGCCTGAACATCCTGCAAACTTCCAAGGGAAGGAAGAACCGCTGAATTAGAATGTAAGTGGAGATGAACTGTGCCAGGTGAGCTGGTGCCCGGTGGGAAAAGCTTTAGTGTTTCTCTTTGGGATAGGGCTAGCATGACTGTCATATTAGTAAGTACTCTTAGTCTTTGTAATAGGAAAACAGTTTCTCAAAAAGGTACAATGAAGCCTGTCTTGTAAAATCAACCCTAGAAACAGCTGCTGGAGCTTAACTTTTGCTATTTCAGTTGGTTTTTCTTTCTCTGTAACTTAAAATTCATACTAATTTATCTTTGGGTCTTTACTGAGTGTTAAAACACGATCAGTGGGGCTGCAGAATATTAAGCAAATAATCCTCTTCAAAACTACATTTTATTACTTGTACTCTTTTACAAAGTGACGGTACATAACTAGAAATAAATCCATACATAAACCCAACAAGAAATATAGTCATGGTTGTTAAAATAGACAGGCTTAAAGTTTGTGCTGACAAAAAGTATTCAAGGTTCTTAGTTTGTGAGTTCTATTTGAAATAAAATTTTGTTTAGTATATAGAGCTAACTTAACAGGTAAACAGATACTTGTTTCTAGTGGGAGCTTATAATTGTATTTATCAGAGGGTATTGGAGATAATATTAGACAAAAATTCCCCTCTGAAACCAACCCACAGCTATTAGAAGTTATATTAACCAACGTGGAAGTTAAGTCACCAGGAAATGCTCCTTTTTCCTTCAGACAGCTTTTACATCCCACCACGCTCCCCATTTCCTCCTCCTTAAAGATAACTTATTCATGGCACACCTATTATCTTTGTAGGAAGTTCTTCTTGTCTTGGGATTCAAGAGCATGCATTTCCTCTGAGTAAATAATTTTGGTATCTCCTCCCATAATTACACCCACGTTGAGTAGGAACTCTGGCATTAGACAGACATATATTATAGGAACCAGTTAATTCGTTTGACAACTTTACAGGTATTAATAACAACTGCTAAGCACCTCTCCCTTCTCTCAAATTTGCAGCTGACAGCACAAAAAGATTGCTGGGTTTTTTCTTTTTATGACTGATGTGACTTGGACATCCTTGGAGAACAAAGCAGAAGTTGTATGCAATTCTCATAAGCTGAGGGAATGGCAGGTGAGTTCTGCAAGTCATTTGCTTCCCTTCAGCAGGTATTTACTCAGGGCTCTTCCCTCAGGATTCATGCCCTGTAGGTATCTGCTCAGATTTCTTATCTGAAGGTAATTTCATATTGTAATTTGTTTTTGCACTTTATTTTCAAAGTTTTAATGTTGCTATTATTAAGACTTGTTTGAGAATAATTTTTGGGCTAAACAAAGGATATTGGAACAGAAAGGAGAAAAGAAATTTTCATTACTTCAAAAGGCACCATTTTAAATGCTTTCTCAGAGATGTGTTATGCTTGGTATGAACAAAATTTGTGTAATCCATTCTAAGGAAGCTGTGAGCAGGGAATCTATGGCTAGGAATTCAAAGATACATTAAAACCCTACCAAAGGAAAACAGTAATGATAGCATCTCTGCTTTTTCAATTTTAAAATGAAGACGATTATTGAACTGGGCAATTGCAAAGCAGGGTTCTTTCTCATTTAATGATGGAAAAAACATTTACAAATCAGCTTTGCAGGGAAAGCAGCAGCTAACTGCACTTTGCTGTTGTCCCATATATTCATGCTAAAAATTCTCCTTTTTGGCCCATCAATACTTTCTTACATTACCTCTTTGTGGCTTTCAACTACCAGGAAAAAAAAAAAATCTTCATTTAACTTAACACTTTTTTTTTTTACATAAATTAGTTTAACTTTTACCTCTTCTTCAAGGATTAGCTATAAATTGGGGTTTAATATGCAGCTATATTGTTTCAAATCTCACTAAGTATTTCACTGATAAGGTCCATGGTATAGACCTAGAAGCTTGTTTGAAAATCCCTACAATAATATCGCATAGGCATTAATCTGTTCTTTCCATCCTATTCTTTTTGTTGTTATTATTTTCTTTTGATTTCCCTTTAAAATGGTGGCAGTTGTGTGCCCCCATCCTGTCCCACTCCCCCCACCCCCAACCTCACTTCATTTATGACTCTGACCTTAAAAAAATGACTTAGAAGAGCCTTCCCCAAGGCACTTGCCCTGAGCATTTGTCAAAACTTGAAACACAATGCTCCTGGTGTATTTTGCAGAGTCTCCCAGGGCAGATATAAACATAGAAGGTGCTTCTCAGCACTCCCAAAGACAGCATAACTGCTCAGGTTTGAGCACAGCAATCAAACAGGGAAGGGAAAACAATCTTGCAAGGAATATTATATACATATTTGCTTGCCAAAAAAGCAGTTTAGCATTTGAGGTGTCAGGAACCACTTTATGGGGTTTAAACCACAGACCATAATTAACTGCATATGTGCAGGAGGACACAGTATCAGAGAACTCCAAGCACACTGCAAGAATTCTTCTATGACACAGTTACTGCTTACTAGAACAGGAACTCCAGTGGTCAGTTGTCACTTTGAACAGAGCTAGATTCAGACAGAGGGAATGATTTGTCAAAAGCTTCAGTATGTCCTCAAATACCTCTTGTTCATCCATATAAGACAGATGATCTCTCACTATGCATTTTTCCTTGTATCTAGGCCAAATGGCATCAGGATCTAAGCAGGAAAAGGAAGATGTCCTAATTGCCATTCCTGTGATCCTAAAAATATGTATGTTGAAAACATAGAGGGGCTACAGGACACCTTCCTTGGTGCTGATTAGGAAATAACACTGATTTGTTCCTGTAAATTTCTTTTAAAGTACAGTGGTAATAGAGCATCCATCCCTGTATAGGAAGTACATAAGTACTCTGTATGAGGGCTCTTTAACAAAACCCAAAGAAAGATTTCCATTATAGACCAATAGACTTAATTTAATGGGGCATCTGCTTTTTAGTTGTCCTTCCTCCCACAAAAGGTAATTGCTCTTAGTAACCTCATCATGCCACTCAGCAGCAAATGACCTCACTCCAGTTGCTTCTTCATGACTTTTGTTGTGTTTTATAGATCTGACCCCAACACACATCAGCTGGCAGCCATCAGTGAATGCAGCCAACCACCACACTGACAGATATGCCAACACCGAGCTGACTGTGAGGCGAGGACAAGCCTTCAATATCACCCTGTACTTCAACAGACCGAAGCAGAATGGGGAGAGCCTAGGATTTGTCACTGAAATAGGTAAAGTTCTCATAGTTTAACCCATGTTCTCAGAGAACTGCATTCCTCGTAGTTCTCTCCTTATTCTATTTAGAGGCGCGATTTTTCTGCCTGTATTTTTAGTGCTTCCCGCACCCTGATATGCTCCATTTCAAGTGTGAGGTTAATGTCGAAACCACACTGTGGGATGGAAACCAGTGACTCCTTTCTGGCAGGGCCATCCCCCTCGGAATCTCACCGCACAAGGGCAGCGTTTAACCTCTCTCAGGTGGGGGGCAGTGGCTGGAGTGCTGCCCAAGGACCCAGCGACTCTGGAGCCATGACCTTCACCATAGCCAGCCCAGCCAACGCTGTCATTGGGAGATACAACCTCAGCCTCCTGGTCACCTCAGGCAACACCATCTTCTCCAGATACCTGGGCCAGTTTGTGTTACTCTTCAACCCTTGGTGCCCAGGTAGGTGCCAATGCCTTTGCTCTTGACCACAGCTGACCCTGTTGCTTTCCTTTGTTATTAGTGCTGCCCTCTCAAGCTGTCTCTCAGAGATCTCTGTGCTCAGAGATCTGGTTTACTACATTAAAATCTGCTGCCACCACCCCACCCCCTTTGTACCCAAATAGAATATGCTATATGGGGTTATATCACAGACTCTTCAGAACTGAGCAGATCACTTTTTCTGTAGACAAGGGCTTCTCTGGGCAAACTCTTCCAGTGCATCACTGCCCTCTTGTAAGGAATTTCTTCCTAACTGCTAATCTGGATCTCTCCCTTTTTAGGTTAAGACATCTGTCCCTTGTCCTATCACTCTCAGCCCATGTAAAGTCTTGCTCTCTCTTCTTTTTATGAGCCCCTTTAGGCACTGGAGACACAATGGGGTCTCCCAGGAGCCTTCTCTTCCCCAGGCTGAACAGCCCCAGCTCTCCCAGCCTGGCTCCAGAATAGAGAGCTCCAGACCTGTGGAGGCTCTAACAGGGCTAATCTTCCTTGTGCTGAGAACCCCAGAACTGGATGCAATGCTCCAGGGGGTGTCTCACAAAGGCAGGTCAAGGAGGAGAATCCCCCCTCAGCCTGCTGCCCACCCCTCTGTTGGTGCAGCCCGGGATGTGATTGGCATTCTGGGCTACAGGCACACACTGCTGCCTCCTGTCCAATTCCCATCTTCATTATGGACATCTCTTGTTGCTCCAGCTTTCCATTTCTGCATTTCTTCTGCAACATGCCGAAGCTGCAAATTTCAAACCTCATATTTTGCAACTATTCAATAGTCTAGAAATCTAGATTAGCCTGAAAACATGACACTCTACTGTTAAGAGAACTTTTAGCCATGCCAGTGAGTAAACAGCTTATAAAAGAAAGGTAGCCACAATCATCCACTATTTTTTTCCATGACCATATGTTAGTCAAGAGCCACTAAGAAATGCGTCAATAGCCAAGATGAAAAAAGCTGCTAATTAGCTCAGCAAGTCCTGGAAGACAGAAATAATTATACAAATATGTTCAGGAAACTCAGACCATCTCTGCATAGTCCTGAGGGAAAAAGCCTCCCTCAAAACTCCTGAAAAATAATTTGTGTGTAACTTGTAATTGATGGAAACCACACTGCAGGGACAGCAATATTTGACAGCTCCTGAACTGGAACACCAGAACGGCAATGGTACTCAAGAGACCAAACTCTTCTCAGATGAAAGCAGGAAAATTAAGCTGTGCCATTACAGTTTTAAACTAATGAGTCCTCCAGATTTATCAGATGCAATGGCTACTGACAGATAAAAGGGAGTATCCTTAATGCTGAATGAAGGATGCTGCTGAATAAGTTCTGCAGAGTACAATAGCTCCCTGATCCTGAAAAATAAGAGCAGGTCCAGGTTGAGGGTATGTCACCACTATTGTAAGTGTCATAGCAGAAGGAAAATGGGAAAATTTTTTTCTTGGCAAAGGATAAATGGCAAATCTGGTCTGTAGATATGGTTCCAGGTGGGAGATTATTCCTTAAGATGAGGAATATTGAAATTAATTCATTAACTGTATTATCAATAAAGAACTACTTACAAGAAAACAGTCAGGACTAGAGAGGAAAGAAAAAATACTGGATTGGAGAAAAGCTACTAGAGAGTGGATCCTTAAATGTTATCTGAAAAAACACTCAAATAGTTCATTGCTGACTTGACTTTGACATGCTGACATTAAAGAGCAGGGTCCATGCTCAGATGGGCTGGGACACAGAGAAATAACTGGCTGACCTTAGAGAGTGGAGAAGGTGAGAAGAAATAAGATGTAATAATAGGAAATAAAAGACCACACCTCTAGGGAGAAATAACAATGATTTCAGTGACAGACTTATCACCTGGAAATCATGAAGAATGTGAAAGCCCTTGTTAATCAAAGAACAAGAATCAAAGTGAAATGCGCCTGAACGAGGAAAATGCAATCTTAAGATGCATAACAGAAAACAGTCAGATTTAAATGTTAATACCAATGGTTGAGATGACAAGAAGTAAGCCATGTTTAGTGAAGGGTTGCTAGGATAAATGAACACATGAAAAATCTTATGGACCAAAAAAAAAAAAAATCTAGTATAGCAAGCCATAAAGGTTTATTGAGAGCACATAAACCTTAGGAAAAAAAAAAAAGTGTTCTTCAAGTGATTATACAAGGACATTCAGATTGCTCAGAATAATAAACTCACAGGGCTAGAAGGATCTTAGAAAGTCATCTAGTCCCACACCAGGGCTCTAAGGCAGGTTCAGTTCAGCACTTAGGTCATTCCTGAGAGGTCTTGGATTCCTTTTTAATGACCAGCTATTAGGGAAGCTCCAGCACTTCCCCTGGCAATTCCCTCCAATAAAACACAAGCCTTTCTATTAGGTCTTCATCCTATTAACTAACCAAATGTTTCTTGCTTTGACTTCAGTATATAATTTCTCATCCTAAGTATGATAGACACCAAAATAGATTTTATTTCCGCCTGCCCCATCCTCTTCACAAGAATTTGTGGAATTGATTACAATGTTTGCCCCATTCCTCACCCCCATTTTCTTCCTACCTTAAATAATTCTGAGTTAATTCATCCTTCAGATTTTCAGGAATGTTGAGCATTTTTAGTGCTCCTCCTACTTTTTCCAACTGCTCCACGCCTTGAAGTGCAGCACCTGAAACTGCACACAGGTCTCCATGTCCATCCTACCAAAACTTCAGGAACCAACAGTGATGATATTATTTTTAATATGTGTGGAAAACAACCACAACAATAGATTTATATCATATTACATTTTTAAAATAAACTGCAATCTTTTTATTTGCAGGAAGGGAAGGATGGGAAGTTCCTATAGGAAGGTAAAGAAGTTGATCCAATAAAATAGAAAAGCTGATATTTTTGTCTGTATATCGTGAAATACCGAACCTTTCAGAAAATATCTTTAAACATTATGGAATTAAAAGCAGAGCTGAGCAGATATTGCTACCTAAAGAGTGACCAAAACAAAATCTAAACCTCTTTGGGAACCAATGCTTTCATAGCAGCGAAATACTGTGCCATGAACTTGGAAAAACAATGGTAATGAACTCCAAGTGAATGGCTGAGCAGGTTATCCTAATAATATTCCTGAAAGGACTTTGTATCAGGCAAGTAAAGGTCTTCACTTAGGAATCTTAAGACAAGCACATCTAGAAAAGAGAGAAGAACGTCATCTGTGGGGCTCTTTTCAAATATCTGCTCCACTTCTAACTACCCTGAGAAGACATAAAAATGTGGGGAGCTAGCCTGGACTTTTGTCTGCTTTCATCTCAAAAACACAATGTGCAGACAGGGGACATTTAGATAACACACAAGGCTACACTAAAAATAGGGGAAAAAAGTTAAATAATGTAATATGGATCCTTCTTTCACCCCCCACACCTTCCCAGGCCATATATAATAACAGACATTATAACTGTTCATGGAGCTGTAACAATTCTATTTTGCAAATAGAAGTTTTCTCCTTGCTATATCAGAACAAAAATGTTTCTGAAAGGCTGCTGGTATCTTCTCAGCTTTAAACCTGCCCAACTTGGTTTTCAGGTGATGATGTCTACATGTCCAATGAAAACGAGAGACAAGAATATGTTCTAAATGAAAATGGAATAATTTTTGTGGGCAATGCAAGGTACATTGAAGCAAGAGGGTGGTATTATGGACAGGTAAGTCACAAAAAATTTGTTTGGACTCTTATTCTGTCTCCAACAGCATTTATCTTATCATTATTTGCTGTTTATATATTAACTGCACAAACCTGGGTAGCCTTACTTGTGTTCTTCTCACAGTGTGCCCCTCTGCCCCTATCACCTACATTATAAGATATCTCAGAAAGAAGGAACTGCAGTAAAATCTTCTTTAATTCTCTTTGGGAAACCATCCATTTTCTTAGATATGTATCTTATCTGATCACAGTTTCAAGATCTTCTAAACATCTGTCTCACCATGCTTGATCTGAGCCTGTACTACCGTCAGGACCCAGCCATGGATGTGTCCCGAAGAGGAGATCCTAAATACGTGGGCCGAGTTATCAGTTCTATGGTAAGAAATGGACAACTTAACCCCAATCCCACATGGGTGAGCAGAGAGCACCCCCGAGACTCAGCCACTGCACCCTAAGCAATAAAGGAGCTAGACACAGTGCACTACAGACAATCCATTGCGTGCATTCTGTCCACTGGCCTCTTTTTAGATCAATGGAAACGATAATGACAATGGAGTTCTCCTGGGGAAGTGGCAGGGAAGTTTCCACTCGCATGAGAACCCATCCCGATGGGATGGCAGCGTGGTGATCCTCAAGAAATGGCGTCAGGACAACTACAGGCCCGTTCAGTACGGCCAGTGCTGGGTTTTTGCAGGTGTCATGTGTACAGGTAAGCTGCCAGCATGGAGGATGGGGTGAAACGGAGGCATCTGGGACCTCTGGTTTTATTGAAACTACAAAGCAATAATTTCTAGAAAAAGGAATAGTGCTGTGAAGACCACTAATGCTGAAGAATTGCAAAATATTTAGGCACTGTTTCTCAGATATTTGTAATCATTGAACTAAAGATGTGTGGGTTCCGTTGCATATCTTGCTCGTTTATTTTTTTTATAAAATATATTTCAGTTTTGAGGTGCCTGGGGATTCCAACTCGTTTGGTTTCAAATTTTAACTCTGCCCATGATGTGGATAGAAACCTGAGTATCGATAAGTACTATGACAGCTCTGGAAGGAGTCTTAATATCGGCAAGGATTCCACATGGTAAATATAATTTCTTCCATCTCACCAACAAAAACAGAGAGTATCTAGGAGACTTAAAAGCACAAACACTAGTAGTACAAAAGCAGCTGAGTGGGCAAAATGCAATACAACCATCTAAATTAATACTGCAGGCATCCATTTGGAAAACGAGCAAACAACATACTTCATGATTTCCTCCCTCCCTGCCCTCAGGTCTATACCTCAAAAGCAGGCAATAAATCTGTCATTTGAAAGAGGTACTGTAACTTGACAGTTTGTGTCTCAGTTTAGAGTTCAGAATTTATTTTTTTTTAAATTCACTACTCCTCTCCAATTGGAAGTTTGTGTGACTCTATATTATCGTGCTTTTTAGACATTGTTCTTTGTCTGCAGGGATTATCATGTCTGGAATGAAAGCTGGTTCATTCGCCCAGACCTGGGAAGACCATACAATGGGTGGCAGGTTTTAGATGCAACTCCACAAGAACAAAGCAGAGGTAACAGCCTAAGTTCTCAGCCTGACTTAAGAGTCCTTCTCCAAACTGAGCACTACTAATAAAGTTTAACTTTTTTTTTTTTCCACATTTTAGGAATTTTTCAGTGTGGCCCTGCATCTGTCTTAGCCATCAAAGAAGGTGAAGTAGACCTGGATTACGACACCTTGTTTGTGTACTCAGAGGTGAACGCCGACTGCAACAGATGGATTGTATACAATGATGGAACTAAGAAAAGAGTTTACTGTGATACTGAAATCATTGGCAGGTCTATCAGCACAAAAGCTGTGGGCAGCAATGGCCGTGTGGATGTCACTGCCAACTACAAATATCCAGAAGGTAGAGGAATTAGCACAAATGATCTCCTGTTATTGCCTATTGAATCCGTGGTGCTGGGTAGCTACAATGGGTAAACTGCTTAGTTTAAACATCTCTCCCCTGCCTTCACAAAATATTTCTGCTAGTGTGCTCAGATTACTTTCTCAATACAATGGGTGTTATATTTATTTCTGGGTTTGTGCATTCAGTAGCTTCCTCATTAAAGGACAATACAAAATATACTTTAGTGCCTTCCACAGAAGCGTAAAATTTAATGCATACACAAAACAGGGCTATAAAATACATTTTACTACCCAAGGCAGACAAACCCTCAGGATTTCACTCCTTGGTGTTTTAGTGCAACCATATTTAATACAGAGACTGGCTGTCATCAGATCAGCAGAGTATCCCTTAGCACACTACTGCACGTTCTGACCAGAGAAAAGGAAATCTCACTTCTAAACAAATACAAATGCATCGTATTGCATTTTAGTGATTTATTCACCTTGTAACAGTACATCCTCTGGGGAAAATCTAAACAGAGGCTTAATGAAGATACAGAGAACTTTTAGGTGTTGCATATTTCTGAGTGATGCTGATACCCTGTATAGGTCTGGAAACCTGTACACAGAGGCAGTGTATTTACAA
This sequence comes from Regulus satrapa, assembly GCA_013396955.1. Classification (NCBI taxonomy): domain Eukaryota; kingdom Metazoa; phylum Chordata; class Aves; order Passeriformes; family Regulidae; genus Regulus; species Regulus satrapa. Next base: position 53,898 of record VWZN01016724.1, on the reverse strand, counting down.
CAAAAGCAGAATTTTACTTGATTCTCTGCTTCCGCCAGGTTCTTCTGAGGAAAGACGAGTCTATAGAAAAGCCTTGGCTAAGATATTGGGAACAAGCGTCACAGAAGGACACACAGACTCTCCCGGGGGAAGATCTTCAGAGACAATGAGAAACCCTGGGATAGCTGGGAAATTCAAGCTGGCTGAACCTCCAGTTTTTGGCAAAGACATTAACCTCATCCTGGTCCTCAACAACCTCTCCTCTGACTGCAAGAGCGTCAGGGTGGACATGAGCGCCTCCACCATTCTGTACACCAGGAGAGCAGTGGCAGAGATCCTGAAGGCAGCCACTTCTGTGGAGCTTGGTCCTAAACAAGGTAACTTTTAATGTCCCTAAGGAGCCAATATAGCTCCGTTCCTAGCCACAGGAAGGCAACTGGAAGGAAGAAGCATCAGTATCATATCTATACCAGTAGAGCATCTACTCATTCCGCCTCTCTGTAACATTGTTTATGAGTACATTTTACTTTTTGGTTCCCCCCTCCCCCTGAAAATTTTCACTAGTTCAAGCATTAATTGGATGTCTCATGAAATGTTACATAGAAGGCTGCACTTATGTTATAGCTCCAGAAGCAGCACTATGTGTGTGTGTCATGGTTTCTATATGTATATATATGTGTGTGTGTGCGTGTGTGTGTGTGTGTGTGTGTGTGTGTGTGTGTGTGTGTGTGGTGATTATTATACAGGAACACATCTTACTCTTAACAAGTAAAAAAAGAATGATGTGTGCCTTTTAGCACACAACAGGTAACATACGAAAAGAAATCAACTAGGAAAAAGTTTGGAAGTTACAGTGAAACTCTGTCTCTCTTTTGAAGAGTCAAGACTATTGAAATTATTATAGAGATCTTTTTCATCCCCAGGGGCTACAAAGATAAACATTTTTCCCATACACAGCAGAAAAGTTGTAGGACTACAATGAGCAGCTGACCAGGTCACTTGAAAAGGATCTCTGTGAAACTTGACCCAAACTTTCTTCTTGACTGAGGTAAAATAAAGAGGATATAAGAAGGGAATTGATTAAAATGGTTATACCTCTAATCATAAGAAATACAAAGGGTCAGAATCCAGTGAAATGCAGATGAGCAGACTCCCTCAGTTTCATGCCAAAATCCTCTATTCAAAACTGTAAGGGTCAAATGAGTCAAAGTAGGCAAGGATCACCTGAAGAGGGAAATACACAATCAGTCTCACAAGAAGGAAATATAAACAAACTCCACTGCTATCCTTTTTTCTCTTCAGTAGTACATAAAACCCCTCACTATAACTCCTTCCTCTTTAGCTTGCTTTGAAAATCTAATGGTTCCTAAATATATGTCTGAATTCTAGGGAAGCATATCCGGGTAAAGATCCCTTATACTTATTATGGAAAATATCTGACTACTGACAAAAGGATTCAAGTTACTGCTTTGTGTGAAGTGCTGCGCACGCACGGGCTGAAGCTGCTGGTGGAGAAGACAATCATTTTAGAGGACACAAACATCATCATTAAGGTGAACCATTTTCTCCCTGATGTTCTGAACAGTTGCTAAAAGGTCTTTCTGGAGCTCAGCTCTTAAGATGAGAATCTGGGGACAGATGCATTACTTTTAGACTGCCATTTCAGATGTTCCAAAGTTCTGCCTGTTTGAATTGAGAAGGCAAGGATCTGAGGCCAGTTCTGAACCTTGGCCTGAGTCTGCCCAGTTTTTCAGAACAGCTCTGTTACCTTCTTTTTCTCCCAGTCACAAGCCACTGCCTTATGCTCCACAGTACTTGTTTTGATTCCAGGTATTGGCAAGTGCTTGTGTTGTCCTTAAAGAACTTTGCCAAAATACACATTTAAACCCTTAATTCTAACAAGTGCTAGAGCCAGCTCATATTGTTTCAGCACTTTAATCCTAATCAATGATGTGCCAAAAAAAGGGAAAAAACCACGCTCAGCCACCAAAAGATCAGACAGGTTTCATGGGATATGTCTGTGTAACCAGGGCGCTATTTCACTGAAATTATGCACAAAATATTGCAGACAGCTGGATGGCTCTATTGAGCTAAGCCACATCCAGCTTCAAACATGAGGAAAGCAAGTGTTTGTAAGCTAAATGCCACTCGCAGCTCCACTAAATTCTGACTCTGGGAAAGGGTAAGCCAGCGAGTGATCAGACACGTGTTTTGTCCTCCAGCTGCCCCGGAGGGTTGTGGTGAACAGAGCTGTGTCCCTGGAGATCTCCTACGCCAACCCGCTCCCGGAGCCCGTCAGCCGCTGCGTGCTGCTGGTCACTCTGATGAACCAACAGGTCAAGATAAAGTAAGTGCAAGCTGCAGCAATCACTCACTGCTGCCAACATGACCAACAGCACGTCTAATTTCTCAAACAGAAAGATGGAAAAAAAAAACCAAAACCCACACCTGACTCATCTTTTTGATATTTTTTATATTTATGAAAACAAAAATGCCACCAAATATATATATATATATGATTCCTTAATCACGTGGTGTTTTTTTCACACAGAACTTATTTAACTCAAACCTGCTAACATTATTTTTTCCTGGGCAAGCAAATGCACATGTTAAATTCTTTTGTCTCTCTGCAGCTTATTCTACAGTTTGGCTTTCTGTTTTTATTTTCATATACAATACCCTGAGTCTGCAAAGATAATTAGACTAAAGAAAACAAGTCAGACGTTCTCCTTGGCTCAACCCAAACAAAAAGTTGCTCTGTTCTTCTTTAAAGCAGGAAAAAACTTGCCTTTTCAAAACATAAAAGCAAATTGTTTTGTTTTGTTTTTTTTCTCCAGACTCTGCTGCTTTACTCAGCTCAGTGTTGAGTAATAGTTTGTATTTCCTAAAGCTTCTTCTATTGTAAAGCAGCTTGACCTGCTTTGGCTGTGGAACTATTTGGACTTAATAATCCATAAAAACAAGGGAAACATTATTCCGGTAAAAGACTAAGCCAATTTAGGCCAAAAGGAGATACAAACCAAAGCACAATGGCCATTAGAAAAATCATTATTGCCAAAATGGAAGTAAACCAAGCAGACATTGGACAGAGCACTAATCTTTCACATCAGAGATTTTCTATTGTGAGTTTGTGCTGTCCAAATTTGCATCCAGCCCTAAGATGGAGCTGTGACATTGACTCTTTTCCATAATTCCATTTGAGAGTAAAGGAAGATGGTACTGTTCTTTCTCATTTCTTAGTCTACACAAAGCCTCAAATCTGAAGTAATTCTCAAAACTGAAGGCTGAGTCTCAAGGAACTGCAGCTCTGTTTCTTGGGAATCTCATAAAAGACAATGCAAGCCTGAACTAATTTTTTTTTCTTTTTCTATTCTTTCTTTTCAGTTTGGCACGACTGGCACCGAGGGAGAGATCAAAAATTTATTTTGAGTTCACACCTCGGCGGGCTGGGCCCTTACAGCTGCAAGTAGATTTCTCTTGTGACAAATTTTCACATGTTAAGGGATTTGTAACAATTGCAGTAGCACCTGCATAATGTGATGGAATCAACCTCCCATTTCAGCATAAACACAGCAAGACACTCTTCTCTGTATAGGGACAGAAAGGAATTTTGCACAAAAATTAGTGACCTCTTACACTGCAATAGAACCAAGTCTGCTTTCATGGTGCTTAGTCTCTAATTGTATTTCTCTTCCCTCCCACCCCTGAAAAAAGGAAAAACTGAAGCCCCTTCTTTGTAGAAATAGTTTCACTATTTTCAAATCTCATTCTGTTACGCTCCCAGTTTTGACTTTTCCCTCAGGTAATTAATACAATCTCCTTTTGACCACATTCTAATTGTCAGCAATAAATAAAAATTATTCTCAACTGTACTGTTTTGTAATGATTTATACCATGGGGGTATTAAATACCATGGGGGTATTTTAACACCATGGGGGTATTAAAATATATCTCAAGACTGAGGCAAAGGGGATTTTTCTTCATTTCACAAGCCACTGACCTAGAAGAGTGGAACATTTCCTCAATTGTTCACCCAATTTCTGTATTTGTGATACTTACAGTTCCATGAATGGGGAAGAAAAAGCCTAGGAAGGCTGGGAAAAGTGATGCTTGGGGTCCTTGGCAGTATTTGTGCAGCCTGTGAGCACAGGCCTGTCACAGAGTGGAAAACACATGGACATATTCAAAACAGAAACTTAATTCTTATGCAGCCTGGCAGAGTCCCAGGCACCATGAAGCACAGGGAGGCTTTTGCAGGAGTGTGGCAGCACAGCCACACAGGGTAAATAACTCTTCTGGCCCACCAGTGGAAGGCCACTGAGGACAAGGAACACGTTTATCTCCCAACCTCCCGCGTGTGGCTCACTCAGGGCAGCCCGAGCCCACACCTGTCAGTGTCTGCAGACAGAAGCCTCTTCTGTGGGCTCCCCGTCCCAGCATTTCCAGGTACCAGGTCTCCCCTGAAAGGCACCTTTAAGTAGCTGTAAGGACTCCCTGCTCCTGCAGCCTCTCCAGGGCTGCTGTGACAAGTAATGACCGAGCAGGTATAGGAGCTGCCAGGTCACCCTCAGAGCAGGATGTGGGGCAACTGGGGTGTGCAAACAACTCTGCCAAGCCCGGAGAGTTATATTTGTTGTATGACTTACAATAAGTTTAAAGGAAAATTAATAAGCCAAAAGGGATCTGTCAGGAGCTGTGGACACAGGCATTTTTGTTCAGACAGTTTATCATATTTCAGAGTCTGAGGGATTGAGATATAATCACAAATTTTTACAGAAAAAAAAAAACCCAAAACCTCAAAAAACCATTTTAAACCCCTTTAGATTATCCTTTTTTTAAAAACTATATTTAAACCCTTTAGAGCCTCTTTTTAAATATATATATATTTAAACTGCAGGCAAAAAAAAAAAAGGAACCTTTTTGGTTCCTGGCAATCTTGATATGGAAGTGGAAACAAAACAGAAAACAGAACTGAAAAAAAGACACAAAGCAGAATGTGGAGGTGAGAAAAATAAGAGATCATCCCTTTTCCTGACACCCATTACTCCTCATTATTAGCCCACTGGAAGTCCATAGCAGTCTGCAACCTACTCTTGGGACAAATTGTCAGGACATGTTTTTAGATAAGCTAAGTTACACAGAATGAGGGAGGAGAGGGCAGGAGGAGCAGAGAGTGCCTGTAATTACAGTGGGCAGGGCTCACACCAGAAGAGCAGCTCTGCAGCTTCCTCCAGGGCCCAACCAACCTTGCCATGCCAAACAGCTACAGAGAAACTATGTGCATGCATGATGAACACCAAACCACAAAGAAAAATTATTAGAAGCAGAGGCAGCCATTAAACAGTTCTCTTTACTTAACACAAGTCCCCGATCACAGCTGACTGCACAACAATGCCCCCTCCCTGGCAAGAGTTGCTCCTTACAGAAGAAATGCAGATTATAGGTAATGATGTCAGAAACACGTAATGAGAAGGAAACATTATTACAATAATGCTGTGGCAAAGACAGAATGAATTATATGCAGTTATGTGGAAGATGAGAAGTCTTTAAAGAAAAGAGGGGGGGGGGCAGTAACACTAATTATTATAGATCTACCTAGATCACTCCATGTCCCACACAGCTGGGTTGTACCAGAGGTATATTAGTCTACACTTGCCCTCTCTACATACAGCCCCCAAAAACCTAAACTCACACAAACCAAACCATCTAAAATTAAGTTGCTTCTGTCTACTTAAAATAATATTTCCTTCATTAGACCAAATTTTGTACGTTTTCCTCCCTAAAATGCCAGGATACTGATTATCATCTTTCCTCAGCCATCCACCAGTTTTACATAAGGATAATTGGATTCAAGATTATGCAATTAAAGCAGTCATCAGTGGATGCTCACGTAGGATATCACTACAAAAACAGTAGCTACCAACCACAGGTCACACCCAGCTTGTATAAACTCCAGCCTAGGTAGCCAAGTCCAGTCCTGAGCCTTTCATTACTGGTGCTGGTGGAAGAGGATTTAGAATGTTCTTGCACACTTTTGTAACCGTAACCTGAGCTACGCACAAGTGTGGAAAAGAAGAAAGAATCCTTATGGCAGGTAAGTTCATCCAGCCTGATGGCTCCAGACATCCCTCTTCCAATCCAGATGAGCAATATTTGCTGAGGAAACAAGATAAATTACATCTAGCTTCTTTCTCAGGAACTTTTCTTTTTTAGGTTAAGTGTATTTAATGTTTTTTCTATTAGAACTGATTTTCTTTCTTCTTTTATTATCATGGGTCTTGAACCTTTTTTTTTTCCCCCAGTAACACAGAAAACAGTAGAGTAAGAAAATATTTTTCTATCGTATCAATTAACTGCTCTATTCAGTGTTTTTGCAGCCACCTAATTAACTGTTGGCTAGCGATTGGGGCATCAAACTGCTACACAGAAAGCTCAGGCTCTAAGATCAAATAAGTCTGGCCTCAGCCAGGTCACTTGGTGGCCTCTGGATTCCCAAGAGGGGCTCTGCCAGCCAATTGCTGCTTGTCTGCCTGGGATTGCACTCACTGTGCTCATTCTCATGCTGGCTAGAAAGCTCTCGAGTTAGACACAGGTACCATGGAATACTCACACATGGACTCTACAGTTTAGCCTAAACATGTTTTTCTGTCGGAGCTCCAGCTTTCAGTCAAAGGCAAAGAGAATTCTGTGTGCACCATGGTCAGCATCTTCAGCAGTGACCACCAACCAGGGCTTTTCCTTCTGAGCATGCTCCCTTGTCTGTCCACTACAGGATGGACACCCAAACAAATTTTTGGCCAATTGTACACTGACAGAATTATAGAAAATAAGTTCCCCTCACAGACACTGAAGGAAGAAAAAGAAATCGTAAGATTGAAATTGAAACTGTGAAGATCAAAACAAGGATAAATTTGAGATTCACGTGGACAAAAGACTGACATGAAGCTTTACTGTGCTCCTGCCCCATATACGGAACTTTTCTTTCTGATTTCCTGCACACATTCTCTAGAAATGCTGGCGTAGCCATGAATTCCCCAAGGCAAATCAAACCACTGATGCAGTAAGTTGTTAGAGCAAACCAATGCGAGCCACTGCCTTCTTTGTTTTTCCTATTTCTGCTCACTTCCCCTCTTCCTCTGTTGGACATCTTGTGCTTGCCTGTGACATTGCACTCTGACAGTCTTTAGTAGCACTGTTTAGGTCCTTTAACATCAGAGCCTCACTAATATCAAACCCCTGGCTTGGTTGCCATTAAATCCTCTATGCATGACATTTTTTATTTACAAATGGGCAAAATGCTCTCAGTTTCCTGCACCCCTGCACAGCTCAGGACGTGCCCTGCAGAGCCTGGGCATTCAGGATACACTTGGATAAAGTGCAGCAAGGCAAACTGACTCCTTTTCAAACCCTGACTCCAAGTGCCCTTCAGAAACAACTTCTAAGTCACTCTTAAATTAGAGGTCTTGATATTAGGAATGATGCTTTCCATAGGTCCCTTTCAATTAAACATGTTTAAGCCAGGAAAAGGAAGTGATGATGCAAGCAGTGTGCTTTCCAGGCACTTCACGTAACTCAAACATCACTCTCCTGCCAATGGAATTTTTGTCTCCAGGTGACAAATCTGAAGCAAGACCCTTGGCTGAAAACATTCACACAACCTTATGCACACAGACTACAGGAAAGTCACTTGCTCCTGGCCTTTACTGCCTGGAGTATGCCTCTGAAATGCAAATTTCTTCCAAAAAGCTGAAAAATGAGTACAATTATGCCTTTATCAAGCCTTCACAGAATATAACTCCATGCTCCAAACAGAGCAGAAAACTCAAATCTCATCCTATAATTATAGTAGAACTCTATGGATTTTCTCAGACGCGAGGCCCTTTGTTGGTTCAGTAAAATGATGGAAATGTTGCTTTCAGCACAATTATTCTGCAGAGTTAACAAGCTCTAGTCAGAACAGGAGGTTTTCTTCACCTGAAACTCCTCTGGAATATCATGCTGGGAAAGGGCACTTTCCAAACACCTGTTTTCATAGGGGAATCTGCATTTTCCTACTTTGTTTTTGTTTGTCGTTGTGGGAATTTTTTAATTTATCAAGGAAAGAGAAAGCTTGAAGCTTTTGTAATCTGAGCTTCAGTGCCCCATTTTCATAATTGAGCAACCTATCATGATACAATAGAGTAACCCATAGCACTGCCTCAAGATATGCCACTCCTCTGCTTGTAATCTTTTTCCAACAGAGTGTGAAATGACACCCAGCTTCAAGCTACAAGACTGTAAATTAATTTAGATACAAGATACGTGAGAAGATAACGAGCAAGTTCCACACTGAAGATACCAACCTTCTAGCCATCATCTGTCAGGCAGTGTTTCCAGAATCAGCCTTGCATTTCCTGATGAGTTTTTTAATAATTCTTTCTGTAAATCTGTAAAACATTATGGGAATAGACTTCGCCACAGAAAAAGAGCCGGAACATGAGGAATAGAACAGTCTCTGCAGACTTTAACAAAGTCTTGTCTAAACACAAAAGATTCTGATTTTTTGTTTAAATCAAAGAAGAATTCTCTGAATTTTGAGTTTTTGAATTTTTTTTCTCTTTCTGAAAGAACCCTACAGAAAACGATTCATCTTTTAGCTGTTTGTCTAATCCCTGGCGTTTTTTCAATTTTTAACAACAATGGATTTTTTCTTTTTTCCTATAGCACATAATGCCAGCTATATATAAATATAATAAAATTAGTACATTAGACACAAAGAAAAGGTGTGCAAGTCTGAATGAAAATGTTTTTAACTAACATCTCTTGTGTCTTTCTAGCCCTAAAAATTGGAAAAGTCAACTGGCAGTCCAAACTAAATAAAGCTGCACACCACACCTCTGATTACAGCAGCACAGAAGTAATCTTGAGGAGAGGGCAGCCCTTCAACATCTCTCTGAACCTAAAAACAACAGTGCAATCTTGGGACAACTTCACCTTTATTGCAAGCACAGGTAATCTCCCCACGGCAGTCATCTCATATCCAGGTTATTTCAGCTCCAAAATACTTGTGCCTTACAGGTCTACATGGCCCATTCTTGAAACATTAAGCTTTGTCCTGTTTCACTCAGGATTCATTGTCCTTTTAGGCTTAGGAGTTCCCATTTTAAAGTTTGATCTATACCTTAAGGCAAAAGACAGTTCATAATTAAAAGGAGAGCAGGAGCCATGCTCATTCCACAACCAGGGCTGTATCTCTGCTCCTAAGGACATCCCTGCAACTCTGCACGTTATCTTCATTCCAATCCCGAACGTAATTCACCTCTACCTCTCACAAACCACCATTCCCAGTTCATCCATTCCCTCTGGCAGGACCATCCCCAGAAGAATCCCAGCAGACCAAGGCCATATTTACCCTTTCTGAGGAGGGAGCCAGTGGCTGGAGTGCAACCCAAGAGCCCAGTGGGCCTCGCTGCCTGAACTTCACCATCCTCAGCCCAGCCGATGCTGTCATCGGACGATACAAACTCCAGCTCCAGGTCCTTGCTGGGAACAAGGTCTCTTCCAAAGTCCTGGGCCAGTTCGTGCTACTCTTCAATCCCTGGTGTCCAGGTATGCTCTGATGTTTCACGTCCTTCAAATAACTCCTTGTCTCAGCCAGGAAATCTGGGTGCCACAGTAAAGTCTGCACCTGATAGTCACAGCTACAGAAAATTGGGTTTTTTGCTTAACATTAAGGATCAAGTTTTTGTCCCTTTTTCAGTGTTGCAAGGCATCAAAGACTCAGACTCCTGTTTGTAGGATAAGAAATCAAAGGCAATAAATATTCCAAATATTCATTCTAGAATTTTTTTTCCTCTGGTTTTTCCTCTGATTCTTGCATTCAGTTGTAAAACAATTAACATGTACCAGTACCACATACTGAGCTTACTAAAGGGACAGGAATACAGTTCCTCTGAAAGGAATTTCATGCTTATTTTACTCACTCTCTAAATGGTTACAGAGGTGTAGCAGAGAGTTCTAAGCCTGCATGCATGGGCAGTTTCACCTGATCCCTAGAACTGTCCTCTATGTGATATTTTCAGTTACAGCAAAACAATTTCCTTCCAGCCATCATGTCTCATTCTGCTTGTAGATGATGATGTTTACATGGCTAATGAAAAGGAGCTGCAGGAATATGTTCTGAATGACAGTGGAATCATATTTCAGGGAGTGGAGAATGATATTCAACAAGAAGCTTGGAACTATGGACAGGTAAACAGCACCACTTCTTCCAGAACTTCCAAAATAAGAGTAGTGGGTAAATAGACTCTTGAGCAGAAAAAAAAAAATCATTCTCTCACAGTTTAAGAGTTCAATATTCCTCATTCACTTCAAATTTTCTTGCAGATATGTATCCCATTTATCATTACATTACAGCAGCATCAGAATAATTTCCCCGGTGTGGCACGTGCTCATACAGAAATAAAAGAAACAAAGCATAATTTTAGTTTTCTTCTTCTTCAGTTTCCTTTACCTGTTTATTACACAAACTGGTAAAACTGTACTTGGTTTTTTGACCCTTGTAGAGAGCAAAGAAAACCACTGAGTATTGCAAAGCCAGTGCATGTAAATATTTATGCAATTCAGTAATGGGGCAGAAGAGTTTTTGAAAATCAGTTTTGCCCTCCAAGTGCAACTGCTGCAAACACAGTCAGAAGTACAGCCCCACAGTCTCACAGCCATCCTGCAACTGGCCAGGCCAGCCAGAACCATTCCTGGCCACTTCATGCCCTCCAACTGTCTGCACCAGCATTTGCAGACAGGATTTCTATTGATCCTCCTGATCCCATGGTTGCTTTTACACTGAAAAATGAAACAAGGTCAGAGTTTCTTTCTGTCTCAGAGGTCAAAGGCAATCCTTGTCTGGCCACATCCATCCAGCCAAGCACTGGGGCATTCTCTGGGCCCAAGCAGTGTCTCAGTGACCCTAATTCACAATAATTATTTTTGTGGGTTTCTTTCAGTTCAGATCACCTGATACGAGGAGGCAGCCCATGAAAGTAAAGATTTCCTAACAGACAGGTGCCTGATGGGGCACAGCAGGATGTGGTAGGGTGTGACCCCTGCTGAGCCCAACCTGCAGTGGTTTTGTCTGTCCTCCTGAATGCCAGTGGCCACGGGCCCACACTGTGCTCACAGACATCTTTAAAATACACTGGAGAGCTGGCAGCTTAATGGTTATGTTTTCTTCTTGGCCCAATTTTCTTTAACAGTAGAGAAAACACCTCTACTCCCAACATCTTCCTATGCTCGGAGATGGAAACTAGGTGGGGAGTTTATCCTTAGGTTTTCTTATGAAATTAGCCTTAATATATTGCTTGTTTTGATTGCAGTTTGAAGAGGACATCCTTGATATCTCTCTGGCTATTCTGGATCGGAGCCTGAACCACCGTGAGGACCCAGCTGAGGATGTCTCCAAGCGGAACAGCCCTGTCTACGTCAGCAGGGTCATCAGCGCCATGGTAAAGTCATCCTGCAGCTGGAAATGCACCTACCAACAAAACCCCAGCCCAGCTCACACTGGAGCATGAATTGCTCAATGTTTTATAGGTGTAGCCAAACAAAAACCAGCTACGAAATAGGTAAAATGGAGATTTATTCTTCTTCCCAAAAGTTTGCTCATGACTGAAGGAATGTTTACAAGAACTTTAGAGGAACATTGAACCTCAGATGTATTTTCCTAAAAGATTTTCAGTCCATTCGATTTTTTCACTAATTTGGAAAGCCTTTGTCTATTCTGAAATTACTTGCTAAGTTTTTCAAACACCAAGAGAAGCACGAAGTATTTTGGAAAACTACTTGTTTTCCAAAATGAAATGCTTGAAATGCTGGTTCAGCTGCATTTAATGTCTGAATTTAGCATTCTTTACTTAAGGAATATTTGTTTAGTGAGGTTTTTATCATTTCCTGCAAGAAATAGTTACAACTTCTCAGCACACACCTATCATCACAAACACATAAATGCACAGCTAGGCTTCCATTTTATAAATAATACATGCCTTACCACATTCCTTAGCTGAGATTCCTCCTTTATAGCTGTGATATTTTTCCTTTTGGACAGCAGTCACTTTCGGCATTCTGAGCTTCAACATAAAGTCAATAACGCTACTCAGATGTACAAAAATACTATAAGTACAAATAATTAAGGAAAAAAAAAACCAAAAACTTACTGCATCCTATACCACCACACTTGATACTTAAACAGCTTTACAATGGATGGGCACAAATATATGAAACCGCATCTGACAAGTTTGGGCAAGCTGTAAGTACTATCTGCACATTTGCAAGAAATGTATGTTCAGAGAAAAGATGGATTTATCAAAGCTTCCATGAATCACTTGAGAATGGGAAGCAGCATGAATGCACAGTCTTGCAGAGTAATGGCATACAAGGAGGTGAGATCAATAGATGAAACAGAGAAAACATAAACAGGTGTCAGTCAGTACGTTTGGGACCACTTGTAGTGAAAACAAGGCAGTTTTGAGTCACTAGATTCTACAATCTGGTCTGGTTTTGGTCCAGTTGTGGTCTTTGAGCAGACAAAATTCTATCTAAGATTCAAATATTCTGTCCCACCACCCACTCAATGACAACAGCGCTACCCACACAGAGTCACTTCTAACTATTTCCCTCTCTCTTTCCCTGTAAAAACTTTCATTCTCTCACGAGAAGGACTCTTTCAGGTTAACAGCAACGATGAGAAAGGAGTAGTGGAAGGGAAGTGGAGCGGGAAGTTCCGCTCGGGAACGAATCCCCTGCGCTGGAGCGGCAGCGTGGCCATCCTTCGGAAGTGGTACCGGGCCAGGTACAGACCCGTGCGCTACGGCCAGTGCTGGGTCTTTGCAGGAGTCACCTGCACAGGTACACAGGGCCAGGTGGAAATGACACCACACAGGCAGCTCTCCACGGGTTCTGCAGTCTGAGCTTTGTGAGGATTCTCTTGAAGCGGTTTCAGCTTTGGCAGGGAGAGTGGAGAAGCTCTGCTTGCCATGTATGAAGGGTTAATCCTTCGGTTCACAGGTTGTAAGAATTCATGGCAGCTTTGTGAGTAATTAAACAAAAACCAAAGGGGTTTTCCAGGCTGGGCTGGTGAAAAGAGCAAGGTTTCCTGTTTCAAAGCTAGAATTCAAAGGAAACCTGTTACTCTTTTAAGTCTCCTCACTGCCAGTTTTCTACTGGTGTATCTTACCTGCTGGTGACACAAGAGCAAGTCACAATTCTAAGGACCTGTAAAGCTGCAAGTCAGGAAAATAATTTCAGCCCAGCAGTGTCCACTCAGAGCTGCTCTGAGACACAAAAACCTCTTTGGGGAAAATACAAAGGAAAATTGTGAGGTTTATCTCCCAAAGTGGAAAAAGAAGCAAGGAGCAAACAGAGGGAAAATGGGAGAGAGAACAGGATGAAGAATCACAGATTAAAATAAATGGGTGAACCAAGCTCTTATTAAAAAGGACATGACAACTAAAAATGTCATGTCAGTGGAAGTGTCTTTTAAGCAAATTTGCACAATGACTGTGACTTGCATCATAGCTGGAGGAAAATTTCTGAGGATTTGTTCCACCACTGAAAACATACACTAAACTGTTTGATCAAGAAAAACACTTTCTAAATGTCTGCAAAATAAAGTTACAGAGCTTTTATGGGATATTCTGTATTGCAGTACTGAGATGCCTGGGAATACCTACTCGTGTTATTACAAACTTCAACTCTGCCCATGACAAGAACCTAAATCTGAGTATTGATAAGTACATTGATGTGTCTGGAAACAACCTGCACTTGAGTGAAGACAGTGTGTGGTAAATATACATATTTCTTTAATACTTCTTCCATTATATTCCCCACTAATTAAAAGATCTAGAATCATGCTGAAAACCACCCCAACCTCATGCTCCCAGTGATATTAAACTCCACACCAGACCTTTGGGGTTTTGTTCAGGAATGTCCAATATTGAATTATTGAAATTAAGTATTTTCCTTTTAACATTTCTTTTTCATAACATCTCAACATTTCTCAGAGGTATAAGACAAAAAGCTGTCAAAAAAAGGGGAAGGAGGTACTCATGTAAGGAGTACAGCAGCTGCTCTCTCCACAGAGAAGTTTTCATTCACTCAGTTGGGATTATTTCTTGCATTGTACAAATCAGAAATTCTGCATTCTACCTCCCTTACAGGAATTTCCATGTCTGGAATGAAAGCTGGTTCATTAGAAGAGATCTCGGCTCTTTTTATGATGGATGGCAGGTTCTGGATGCAACGCCCCAGGAAAAAAGCAAAGGTAACAACACTGTTGTAAATATTAAACAACCTGTAGATAGTGTTACTCCTAAAGATTGCCAGGGGAATTTCAGGACCATTCTCTCCTATATATTCCCTATAGATATAGAATAAATTTGGTGCACAATAAAAGCAATACCCACATAAACCTCCAGCAGGGAGCTTTTCTGTCAGCCTCTGAATTGCTGACTAGCATAACAATTTTTCATGTTTTAATTTCAATTCTCTGCCTCCACAAGAGCCAGCACATCTTAAGTTCACTAATCTTGCCCTTGCTTGTCTTAGCTCCTCACATCACACAGTCCCATTCCTCACTGCCAGGTTTAACAAATTCAGTTTTCTGGTCCTTCTCAATGCACACCCGGCACTGTTGATTCCCATCTCTTAAGTCTGACTGCACTTCTGACTGGGCTCACATCCCTCACATCTTCTCCTCTCCTTTCACCTGACAGCTTTGCATGCAGCCTTGCAGCCTTTGGTGGGTGAGAACATTTCTCATGGCACACATCATCAGAAGCTTTAGCTCTCCCTACCAGCCTCCTCTGCAGCCCCACCTTTTGATAGAAAGTGCATGTGGGATCTCTGCACATGCTCTTACCACATTACACAGACATTAAAACAGTGTACTTGACCCAAATGTGTCTTTGGAGTGGCTGCCTCTCCCTCTTGCTGTCAGTATGAGGATTTATGCTGTTTTACTTCTCCCAAATGTGCCTCTGCAGTGAGTGCCTCTCCCTCCTGCTGTCAGCGTGAGGATTTATGTTGCTCAACTTCTCCTTGTCTAATCCAGGCATCTATCAGTGTGGTCCTGCCTCCATCAGAGCCATTAAAGAAGGGGATGTGAACCTGGATTACGACAGCCCATTTGTGTTTGCAGCAGTGAATGCTGACTGTGTTACTTGGATTCGCTATAGCAAAAAAAGAAAAGAGAGAATTTATTCGGATACCAGGAAGATTGGAAAATTTATCAGCACCAAAGCAGTGGGTACCAACTCCCGTGTGGATGTCACTGCTGATTACAAATATCCAGAAGGTAAATTCTTTGTTAGAATAGTTTTGCCACTGATGATCAGATGTGAAAAGAATTAAGGCCTTTGTTGGACCGAGCACTGACCTAATTTCTTTACTTCTAGAGCCAAATAATTGTGAATCTTCGAAGTCTTAGGGCTCCTTATCTGCTGATATTGATCCAATAGAAACAACAGCCATTCTGGAGAGCTATCTGGAGAGAAATTCTGCAAAATGTTTATTTCACCCTTCTCAGTTTCAGAGGAGATGGCAAATGCCTCACCTTATGCAGAACTGAGCTCTCCCAGAATTACCTTTCTACTGCCCACAGCTTCTAAGAGGTGCCTATCAACAGCCACTGGGAGCTGATGGGCAGGTTTTACTTTCCAGCCTTCATAGCCACGCACATTCATTTGTTTCTGTGCCAAAATTCACATTAAGGTTAGACCTCCCTTTCTCCTCTTGAGTATCGTTGCTCTTCTCAGTGTCCCTAAATTTCTGAGATCAGCCATGGCTCCACTGCACTATATCCATTACATGCATGAGATCTCTGCCCATGGTATTTTTCAATGCAGGATCCTCGAAAGAAAGGCAGGTGTACAAGAAAGCACTGAAGCTGCTTGGTGTGAGAAGGCCTGGAAAAAGAAGCAAAATTCCAAGACCCAGAAGACGATTTTCAAGGGCACAGCCTGCACAAACCCCCAGCATCTCAGGGAAGCTGCTCCTTGATGCATCTCCTGTGATTGGCCAGGACATCCTCCTTACCTTGACACTCAGAAACTTGATCTCAGATTTTAAGACCATAAAGGTTAAATTGAAGGCTTCAGCCATTCTCTACACCAGAAGACCCAAGGCAGAGATTTTGCAGTTACATAGGTCTATGAAACTTGGATCTGAAGAAGGTAATTTAAATTTCATTACAGTTTTTATTACTGGACAAGACATAGTTTTGGGTTGTGGTCAGATCACATGGAAATAAAAGAAGGGCTCCATAAGTGTGTGACCTGCAAACAGCTGGAGGTCAAGGCTATTCAGGGGTAAAAAACCACACATATTTACTCTGTCTTAAGCATTTGCTTTCGGGCACTGACAAAAAAGGAACTGAGCAGGGTGACCTTTTGTCCGACCCAGCACAGACCCTGTTGGTGCTACATTATGACCTTCTTTGCTAAGAGAGAACAACTAAGAGACATACACTGGAGATTAGTGTGTGAGCTTATGGGGAGATATGTTAGCTCCCCATAAGCAGAACATAAACACAGATTAAAGGGGGAAAGACAAGCCTACAGCTTTCACAGCAGCTGGACAGCAACCACCAACTGCAGGAAGGGCTGTGCCACCTGCAGAGAGTGTTCTCTGCCCTGCTTTTATAGTGCTGAAAAATGAGATGTAGCACAGATGAACAGAACAACCCACTCAAGCTAACATACAACACATTAGAACTCATTCCACAGTTCCAGCAGTAGAACTCTTTTCCTCAGTATACTGAATTCCATTGCTTTCCTCGCTGGCACAGAGACTCTGATTGTGCAAGGCAGAGCCTGAACAGCCACATCTGCAAGGGCATTTAAACCAACCCACCCTCTGACCTCTGCCCTCTTTGCAAGGAAGGAGCAATAAATCCCAGCTTCAGATAAATGAAAAAAAAAAACAGAAGGTGCTGATCCATCCATCCATCCATCCATCCTCGGATCTGTCCAAACTGTACCTGATCATTTAAGTATTTCATGTAAATGCAAGCAGAATTCACCCATGAGCATCATTCCTGTCTGTAGGTGTCAACATCCACAGATGTGCAGCCCCAGGGTGAGAAGAGCATTGCTCCTTAAAACACAAATATCTTACACATAGCTGGTACTCAGGAAGAGAGAGGAGAGGGAAATTTTGTTTCTGTTTCCATTCCAGTGAAGGAGATTTCTTTCAAGATCTCCTATTCCCAGTACAAAAACTCTCTGATGGATGACAGGAAGATCCTAGTGACTGCTGTGTGCCAAATCAAGCAGGGAGCCTCGCTTCTAGTTGAGAAGGATATTGTACTCCAGGATCCATTTCTCACCATCAAGGTAAAAGCTAGTCCCTCTTCTGTGACCCTTGAGAGATGTGCTGAGAAGCAGCAACCAGAATGCCTACTTCATCTATTCCTCATGGGAAGGAGTATGGGAAGTGAAATAATCTCTGAGGATGATTGGATCTTGTTGCTGTAGTAATAGGCCACATGATACAAATGACATTAAATACACTAAAAAACCCCAAATCTTTCCATGGCATAGCTGTGCTGGGATATTCTTGCCAGTGCTAGTTAAGGTGGCACTGACAAAGTTCTCTGTGCTACAACAGTAACAAAGTAAGTTTACCTGAGGAGGGACGGGCAGAACACAGACAGACAAAGAAATCTCATCCATATTTAGATCTCCTCTTTTGTTAGAAAAGTCTGATCAATATCTTTCCGTTTATTTAAGAAGATTGATTTTTACCAAAGACACCTTGACTGACCAGCTGATAATGCCTGGGGTTGTGAGTCTATCTATTACCAATATTCAAAGAAAGTTCTTTAACTGTATCATGGTTAAGTGTCACTTTTCACCTTCTGTAACACTTCCCAAGTGATTAATTAGAACTGGAGGCTTTCTCTTTTTTCTACTTTTAACTGACTTTTGACAAATGTTGTACAATGAATAAAAAACAGTTCTTAGTCCACAGGAAAGATCCTCCACTGTTTGCCCTGGGACAGTCCTGGCTTAGCGTGGCCCATCACATCCACATAAACGAGCTGAACTGGTTTTGGATGGCAGATTTAAATGCTGTATAACACCTGAGATCAAATGCTATCTGCTCATCTTACTGTAAATAACATAGAGGGAAGATGGGAATATGCAGAGTCCTTCAGGGCCTCCAGACTAGATTAGCTGTCCCAAACCACTCTGTCACTAACATACAAGAAAAGCAAGGTCACACACAGGAGTAAAAAGTGTGGTTTTCTGGCAATTTCTGAATACCAAGTTCAATGAGACTCTGTAAAAAGTATCTGTGCTGTGCCATGCAAATAACATTCAGTTTATGTAGGGCAGGCACCTGGATTAAATTACTTCAATGCAGTGATTAAGTTTTAAGAAGCATTTTTGTTTCTGTTGATTGAAACTTCCCTATAAACGTGGAGACCGTAATAATAGAGAAATGCAATTGGGCTGATGGACCTCTATTATGTTAACTAATATTAAATTATTTACACATATATACCAGATATACCAATTCCACATTATCTCAGCCAAAATAAGGTAATGAATATGCTTATTTGCTGATTTACATTCTTTTCCCTGAGACACCACAATTCACCTCTGTCTCACACCTCCCATGTTCTCCAGTGCCAAACCTTTCATTCAGCCTAGTTAAAGCTAATTTAAGGTGCCTCCAGTAGTTTACCATATATGCCAATACTCAGTGTTCTCACTCTGCTGAGTATCATACAACTGTGTTGTTATAATGAAACCATGCACTGACCTAGCTAAAAAAGGGACTAAATGGGAGATTCTACAGCAGTTCCCTGATTCCTAGCCACACTGGATGGCTCATTCTAGGCTGAACTCTGTTGCTCAAAACTATGTACATGAACGCCTTGCTGCCCAGGTGATCCTAAGAGGGTAAGTGGTTTGCAACAGGAATGAAAGGGGAAAAGCTTGAGGAAGACACAGCTGAGGCTGAGCAGAATGCTTTCTCTCTGTAGGTCCTGGGTCCAGCTGTGGTACACAAGCCTGTCAATGTGGAGGTGACATTTACCAACCCTCTGTCCGAGGAGGTGACAGACTGTGTCCTGAGAGCTGAAGGCAGTGGCCTGCTCAAAGAGCAACTCCGAATCCAGTATGTAAATGCTTCTGGCTGGGAACTTGTTCACTTTGGTGGGAAATCTGGAGTACCAGTGGGTTTTTAAAAATTATTCTGTCAACCTCATGACTTTCATTTGCACCACCACGTCCAGTACTCTCCGTATGATGGAGATGGAGTTTTTTCACCTCTTTTGACAAGATATGAATTACGGAATGCTCAGGGAGTAGAGAGGTGGCATACAGTCTTTAATTTGGGTACTCAGAAGAATACATAACAAGGATTTTTCAGCTGCTTTAACTTACAAATGCATTCTCTCTTTTAGTGTGGAAAGAATGGCCCCCATGGAGACTTCAACAGTGGAATTTGAAATCATTCCCTATAGGAGTGGCACCAGGCAGCTTCAGGTAGACTTGGTGTGCACCCACTTTTCAGACATTAAGGGATTTGTGATGCTCCATGTAGCTCCTGCCCAGTGATATAACCTACAAGAGTTCAGTTTTGCCTGTTTATGAGGCTGGTGCAGTGTTCATGCATTCCTATGAATGGAAACACAGAAATGCAGATTACTCAGCCAAAATAAAGTGATGTAATATGAACGGAAACTAATAAAAAGGTACCACAGACTATACAGTAAAGACAGTGTCATCTTTCTCATTTTCTAGCCTGTTTTATGGGTCTTCACACATACAATTACTAGTAGGAATCATTATATAATTAAACTTGGAGAGGATCAAGTGTGATGGTTTGCAGCATTAGGGCCTGTAGCAATAATAGCAGCTGGATTTCCAAGGAACATAATTTAAAATCACTGGGTTTATAAGCTTCATGGAATGCAATTTAATTATCACAGAATAATAAAATGATTTGAGTTGGAAGGAGTCTTAGAGCTCATCTTGTTTCAGCTGCCTGCCATGGGCAGGGACACCTTCCACTATCCCAGGTTGCTCAGAGCCCCATCCAGCCTGGACACTTCCAGGGATGGGGCAGCCACAGCTTCTCTGGGCACCCTGTGCCACGGCCTCTCAGCACCCTCCCAGGGAAGAATTTATGCCTAATATCCAATCTAAACCTACCCTACTCCAGTTTAAGGCCAGTCACTCATGTCCAATCTCCCCATACCCTTGTGAAAAGTCCCTCTCCAGCCTCCTTGTAAGCCTCTCTTAGGGCTGGAAGGAGCTATAAGGTGTCCCTGAAACCTTCTCTTCTCCAGGCTTATATCCACTAAGTATGTTTTATTCAGTAATAGCCAAAGTACTATCCAAGTAGCTGGCATAATTAAATTCTAGAATTAAATTTATCATTTAATCTTATTGCTAGAAGGAAAATACAGCAATAAGATATGGCAGTGTTACAACAGAACTCTTCTTATGACTGGAAAAATGAGAAGCTACACAAAGTAGAAAAGCAGAAAAAGAAGCACATCAGAAAGATGTACGAAAATTCACAATTAACAGTCCCTCAACCTCATCCCACAAAGCTGCTTAAAGCAGATCATCATTCATGAGGGAGGCATTGTGCCACCCATATCTGAATCCCTGATGTGTCCATTCACTGTTGCAAAGTTAAAAAGCCAATATAGCAAAGATCTGAACATTCCTAAGAGAAAATTTGACTTTTTCTTCCTGTCAGTCAGTACTGTCCAGCAATGCAGGACCAGCTTCCCCCAGAAGGAATGTTCCATGCACACAAACTGACCCTGTGACACAGATTAAACGGAGGACTCATTTAAATATTTCTTTGATTTAAAGCCAACAAAGTCTTCAAAACATGTAAAGTCCTATTTTATTACATCAATTACAATATTTTGCCACCCACATATATACTTATAGTGGATGTGGAAGCTTGGTAAAACTAGTCAGCCCAGAGAAACTGGAATGAAGGTTGAAAAGGACACACAGACACAGACACACACACACAGAGAGGAATTCAGATTTCTCCAGGCAAAGGAGAGGGGGATAGGTAGCTTTGCACCTATCAATTAAGTCTTGCAGGATCTTGGAGAGTCAAGGTATACAGTACCCCATTAGCCTCAGAAAAGGCCTTGAAGTAGCAATGGTATTTCAGAAAATCTCATTAAATCTTGCAAGAATGCAGACTGCCATTACATTTAACACACAGTAAAGCCAAACCATTCCAATTCCTTCAGTATTCCTTCTTAAATATAATCCAGGCAATTATTTCAGACAGTGTTTGTCACAGGAGCCTGGAATGAGCTCATCCTAATTAGCTACCTGGAAAGGAAGCCCGCAGTTCAAAGGGAAACCGGAGCTGCAGAGCCTGGGCCAGGTTCGGAGCTTTGCAACACTCGCTGGGTTTTCACAGTGTCAGCGTTTTCATCTGCCCGCAGCGACCACACCCAATTCAGTTTGAGTGTGAAAATGCAGATCCGGCCAGGGCCATGCAGGAGAAACACATTCTTCCTGCATGAGACGTGAGACAACTGTTCAATTATGTGAATGATTATTACAGAGAAAAACATGTAAGTGCCCGAGGAAGGATTTAAATTGCTTTTGTTAAACCTGCAATCTTTACACAGCCCTTGGTCAGAAGTCAATGGGAGTCGGTGGAGTAAAATATGGCTAATTGTCAGTATTTTTCTTTATAAATATGCAGTTTAAATAAGAGCATGCCCAAGAGGCTGACCCAGCCAGCCCTCATTCCAGTCTGATCACTCCAAAAGAAAATCCAATGAGCACTCGCTGATATGATGCAGTCATACCATAAATTGGTCTTGAAACACAATTAAATCAGCCCCCAGAGTGGTGAAGGTTTCTCCCCATCATTCTGTTCTTCTAAGTTTCTCGACTCAGATTTACCAAAAAAAACCCCAACCCGAAATAGCCAAAATTGCTGGTTTCAAATCACATTGTTCTGTCACCAAAGCCTGACTGCTTACCTCTCCTGATCAGGGCACTGCTCACCGTAAAAGACAAAACCAAAAGCACAGTGTAAACATTTCTTGTTGCTCTAATGCAACAAGAAATTCCCCTCAAAATGAAAATTCCTATCTAATTCACTGGGATTTGAACAGAACCAGAGCAGAATTCATGGGTATGCCACAACAAAGCTGGAAATGTAGACAGTAAATGTAAAAGGGTGTATATAATTTTTGATCACTACATTCAGAGAGATACCCAGTTATTAAAGATGCTCACAAAACAGTTTAATATTCTATTTTTAAAGGTAATTAAGTTTGTATTTATGTCTGGACCTATAAAACAAGCATCCCTACACACTATAAGATAATGAAGTAATATCCAGGCAGGATGGACACTTTCAAGAATCTTATGGATTACTTTTCCTCAGGATTTCTAGGAGCATGACATGGATGCAGAGGATAGAGAAGTGACAAAACCAACTAAGTTTAACAAAGGCAAGTGCTGGATTCTGCATCTGGGGCGGGGCAGCCCTGCATGTAGGGACAGCCTGGGGACAGGGGGCCCATTCTCACAGATGGAATGCCAGTACAGAAACTGGAGTACTACATGCAGAAGTCTCTTTTGTGTGTTAACCATGGGGTCCATGGGCTTTTTTAGCCCATTTCAGTGTCATGAAAGACACAGAGGGACGGTGAGCAGGTCGCTTTTCAGAGTTGAAGTGCATCCTATGCAGGAAATCCTGCTTGCAGTTGCCAATCTGACCAAAAGATGGTACTGTGTGTACACCCAGTCATTACAAGGCATTGATGATGGGACAAACACCTCCTTGTATCGAAACCACTCTGATTTAGAGGTTCAAAAATCATACATATCCTGCAAAGGTGCATTTAAGAACACTGATCATGCAAAGAAAGTCGGAAGTTTTGAGCACAATCAGTTGATTTACAATTTGCTTAGACCAAAAGAGCACAAATCAGCCATCACAAACTGTGTTTAGCTAGCTAGGTAAGAAAGAAGTTCAAGACACATACAAAAATCACATATAACTGACACTGAAAAATGTATGCTGACAATAAATACAGAATTTTCTGGAAGATTTCCCCAATGTTCTTATACTTAGTGTACCAAATTTCTGCAAATCTGGTCACCTCCAGGGTTTGTAATAAAAGTCAGAGCAGTAAAGCTCACATAGGGCAGGAGCATGCCCTTGCCACAAAGAAAGGAACAATATCCTAGGGTGCCTTAGGTAAAGAATTGCCAGGGAGGTGATTGCTGCCTTTATGCTGCACTGGTGAGGCCACAGCTGGAGTGCCATGCCCAGAGCTGGGCCCATCACTACAAGAGATGAGCAGCAGCTCTTGGTGACCCTGCTTGAGCATGAGATGACCTCTGAGGTCCTTTCCAACCTCAACCATTCTGCCATTATTCTGTGAAAGTGCTGTAAAAACCTAAAACTCAAGAGAGTTTGTTTTTAGCCTAAATGATACATATAAGCAAACAATTGTGAAGTTTAATATAGAAATACTAAGAAAACCACCAAACTCACTGGACTGTATTATAAAACAAACTTCTCAAATTATTGTTGAGTTTGTAGGAGATCATAGGTTTCTGCAAAAGTATTGATGACTAAACAGTGTTCATTTCTGATATCTTATTTCCTGTCTTTTGACCAATTATTGTCAATCCAGTGACATTCCATATCTATTATAGCAACTTTAGGAATGCATTTAATCCAAGTCTCCAGTGCAATATTTTAAAATAATCTTCATTAAGCTACACAAATTTAGTTGTTTCTTTTAACACATTTTCTTAC
The DNA here is from genome assembly GCA_013396955.1 of Regulus satrapa. NCBI lineage: Eukaryota > Metazoa > Chordata > Aves > Passeriformes > Regulidae > Regulus > Regulus satrapa. Next base: position 30,105 of record VWZN01016724.1, on the reverse strand, counting down.
TTTTAAGTGGTTTCACTTTTGTGAATTAGCCACAAGAGCAGTGGATGTACTGACTATATTTTTTAACTCCTCAAAGGGTTTAGGATCTAAGTAGCTTGGGGTCAATGTTGGAGAGCAGCTCTCCAACACTTACATTGGAAGTGCACTCTGTGCATTGTTTAGAGCCATGTTAACATTTGCATTTCCTACTCTGGGGTCCTCAGTACATGGCTCCTTGAAGGAATTGCCACTGGCTGTCTCTAAATGCTTCACATTCAGCTGTGGAACTTTACCTCATCTGTAGCCTGTCTTCAGTGTGGACTGAGAGATAAAAGAGTGCTCAACATCTGCACACCAGATAAGCTGGAAAGGTGGCAACACCACGTCCCACCCTGTACAAAGAAATCAAGCAAACAACTTTGCAAGAGGACAGTTTTTAAGACAGCTGGAGGAAGGAGCTACGGCCCACCAGAGCAAGCAGAAGCTGAATATTTTCATGGTACCTGCAACCAGCCATGGGCCAAGGTAAGCAAAAATCATTTTTGTTAGTTCCAAGCATTTGCCAGCTGTGTGTCAGGAAGGGACAACTGTTCTTAGTCCAAGACAGTGTTCATGAGGCTTGTGGAAGAGCTGAGCTTGCAGGGCAGGAGCCAAGTGCTCTAAAGGAGCCCAGTTTGCATGGCAGACTGCACAAAAAGGCACAGCAATCAAAAGCTGTTATTGATGCCTGAGAGGAGTCTGAGAAGCAGTGAGAAGCAGCTAAGACAGGTGAGAGTTTGAAAGCAAAGGTAAGTGAACCCTCAGCATAGGGATTGGGGAGGTGGGAGGAATTAAGGAGACCACACAACTGAAACAGAGACATGACCAAGCATTTGAGCCTCTGGAGCAGGGAAACAGGTTCCAGGCAACCTTGAAGAAAGTGACAGTAAGATCCATGGAAAGTCATATGATGGAGAGGGAGCCAGACTCCTCATCACTCACTATTCTACAAGAAAGACAGAACAGTCATCTTCATCACAGAGGAGAAAATAGATGAGGTCAGAGCTGGCTTCCTCCCCTGAACTGGTGCAGCACTTTGAACTGCAGCAGCTATGATGGGATTTGAACACCAGACAAGAATCATTCACTAAAAACATCACATAAAATTTGTATTTAAAGTATACATATATATATATATGGGGAAAAGAGAAACAAAGCACACAATGCAGTAAGAGTCTCCAACAAACACAGAAGGGACAACCACAATGGGAGAAGGTATCAGTGCAGAGGACAAGACATCAGGAGAGAACAGACCAGTGAAATCTACAAAGACAGCAGTTATGGCTTTAGCACAGGAGCAATCAATTTAGATATCAGAGAAATGTTCTACGAATTTTAATTTTTTTAGCTGCAAAAGAGGAAGGAGAATGGGTCAGCAAGGGGAGGTAGGTGACAGCATGTGTCACATAAGGGGCAGCGGTTACAACCCACAGGGCCAAGGATCTTAGTGATGAGCTACAAGATGAAGAGATAAAGAAGGTCAGGATGATCCCAAGGTTGAGATAAAACAGGGAGTAACTGGGTGCTTGAAATTGTGACAACTTATTTCTGTCTTCTGGTGCTTTACGGAAGCACATATGATGTGTACAAATCCTGTGTAGGAGACAGGAGGAGAAGGAGGGGGATCTTTTCTGTCTCCTACATCTCTGGGTATGGCATTGTCACCTAATGTGGTACAAAGTAGGAAAACTGGTGCTTGATCCAGCTGTACATTTGAGCCAGCAGCAAAGTTTTCACCAGTGCACTTCATGATGTCAGGTACAAGCAAAGGCAGCTCAGCAGACACTCAACAGCAGAACAACCAAGTTAAGAGTGAAGGTCCCTACCATTATTGGATAGAAAGTCTCAAAGGCAGGGGGAGAATGTCTGAGTGGAGAAACACCTAATCAGCTGTTTGTGTGTCCCAGAATGTGGCTCAGGGCCCAAGTACAGGCAGCTCACCGTCTCAAACTCATTCTGTATCTCCTCACACTACAGGTCTGTGCATCCAAAAATATGATTTCATGATCCCAGAGAATAACAAAAACCACCACACAGAAGAAATCAGCACTGAAAGGCTCATAGTGAGGCGGGGACAGCCCTTCACCATCACTGTGAGCTTCTCAGCTCCAATACACAACTATCTGCAGCAGATGAAGAGGACCTTCCTCATCGTACAGACAGGTAGTGCCATTGCAAACCTACCAGAGCTCTGCTTCTCCACCCACCTGAAGAGCAGAGCTAGAGGAAAAATCCATCTCCAGAGCTGGGCAGGGGTGCCCAGACATAGATGCGAGGCCAGTGAACTGTTTATGTAAGGCAAAGTAGAGTCTCCTGCTGCTGCAGGGTCACAACCAGATCCCTTCCAGAAGAGACACTGCAGCACAATAATCAATATGGGTTCACTATTTTATGGTTTCAAAATACTCATGGGATGTCTTCTGGCTTTTGGGGTTAGGAATGTTCAAACCTAGCTGGCCTTTTATGGATTTTTCTCTTATAGTGTTTTCAAGTGAGACCCCTGAAAAGGGCAGCAGCTTTCAGCCCCAGCTTGTTTCACCATATTGTGAGCACTGGGCTGTGACTTTTCTTAGAAGACAGTAAATTCCAAGAACAGCAGTTCTGCACCATTCTGGCCGTTTCTGGTTTCTACAAATCTATGGAAAGCACATCTCACTTTCAAACATGGAGGCCTGAGTGCAATACTGACCTTAGCAATGTTCAGTAGACACTAAACTGCTAAAGGGTCATGACCCTCTCACAAGGAGAGCCATGGCTCCAGAGATAGAAAAGGTCCCTGCATTCTGCACAGGTGAGGAATAAACACAACCAGATTTATTTGTCTGCAGGACCACATTCTTCCAAAGCAGATGAAATCCAGGCTGAATTTCCCATCTCCAGCCTGGGAGACCAGAAGCAGTGGAGTGCAGCAGTGGAGGAACAGGACCCGAACTTCTGGACCCTGTGTGTGAATACACCTGCCAATGCCCCCATTGGCCAGTACACTCTGCTTTTACGTGCCTCCAAATCTCCTCAACTCCTGGGCAACTTCACCCTCCTCTTTAATCCCTGGTGCCGAGGTAGGTGGTCAGAAACAGAAAGGCAGGTTGGATCAGTCACTTCACAAAAAACTTTGGAGCTGTGGCACTGCCTCCACAAAGGGAGGCTGGGGCTGACTCACCCAGCGCTCCTTCCACTCCTGCCTGCCCCTCACAGCACCTCAGGAGGGAGGGGTTTTGGCTCATAAAGCCCAAAGTTTCCTGCCTCAGCACCTCTGTTGCTTCCCTAGAGTACTTCATGGAAAGAGCCCTGTCCTTCTGCTAAGGAAAAAAATGTTTTATTAAGTGTTTCCTATAAGAGAGATTTTAGGATGAGACAAGATTGTAATTGGTCTGGTTAAGGCCACTGTATCTTTCTTAGTATTAGACCTTATCAGCTAGGAGAGAAGAGGCAGCAAATGCAACAGCCTGGGTCCGGAGCAACTTTTCAGACTAGGAAATGGAGATGACAATGAAATTCTTATTTCCTGTCTCATTCACAGTCTGTGGTATTTTTCAGGGCAGAATGCCAGGGACTGCCAAAGCAGAGTGGAATCTGCTGATGCAAGAGAGATACAAGTGCATCTGAGACAAGGAATGCTTTCTTCCTGATGCTTTTTTCTTCTAATCTAGATGATGTGGTGTTCTTGGCTAATGAGGCACAGCGCCAGGAGTATATTTTAAACCAAGATGGCATCATCTACCAGGGGACTGAAAATGCAATCCTAGCCCAACCCTGGGACTTCAGTCAGGTAGGCAAGAGGTCCAGTATGTCTCTCTTTTCCAGCCACCAGCAGAAGAAAGGTACATATATCTGGTGTGTACAGGATGCTCTGATGAAAGAGTTCTATCCATCTCCATGTTCTCTGCACCCACTGCCTCCTGTGCAGGAGAACAGGGACCTGTGTGTGAAGTCCTATAACCCAGTACATGTAATTTTAGGCTCCTCCTCAGGCTGTCCTCTATAAAGGAATGCATTGATCTGTATCTGAGCTTTGTGTGCCTTCCTTTCATCAACATGTATAAAAGATGTATCTATATAATACTGTCTGTATGTAACAGGTAAAGTGAGGACAAGATACTTCTGTTTGTCCAAGGCCATCTGACACAGCCTGGGACTAGAATGGATTCTATTTCACTTTAGTGCCAGCAGGTCATAAAAATACCTCTGTGCCAACCTAGAGAGTGCTCCAGAAAAGCATCCATTTCCCTCAGTCAGGGGACATGTATCATGCTGATGCATTTCCCACCTTCAATAAAGTTGGAGGTCTGTCCTCAGCTCCCCCTGCAAATCTCTGTCTGGAGCCCTCCTTCACAGCCCACTTACCTAAAACTATCAGCAGAAAGGGAGAAACAATCTGCACAGTCACAAACCCTTGTAGGGACTCACGAGAACAAAAGTTCATGGAGAATTCCTGAAATGATGTGTTCTTGTTTCAGTTTGAGGAGGATATGGTTGACATCTGCTTCATCCTGCTGGCTCTAGGGGAGCACTTCCAAAGAGAAAAGGATCCTGCCCATCGCAAAAACCCCGTCCACGTCTGCCGAGCTGTGGCTGCCATGGTAAGGAGGACAGAGAGCAGCCCTGGCCCGAGCAGGGGGCACCTTCTCAACCCCAGGTCAGGCCAAACCACTGACCAAAGAGGAAGCCTGTTCCAAACAACACCTCCAGCCTGTCCAGATACTCCCTCAGCAGACAAGTAGTGCTGCAGGACGTTCTTAGCAGTGAGAGTGCACTTACTGAATAAATTTCAGAGAAGACTGCTGCACCTGCTCTGCTCAGTGCACGCTCACCTTCATGCTTTGCACAAAAGAAGTCCTCTTGGTTTCATCTGCTTTGGGAGCAGCATCCACAAACAGGATCAAGTGGACCTACCAAAGAGAGACAATTCCTTAATACATCTTTCTCTCCTCCTTCTCTGCAGCTGAACTGCAACGAGTATAGAACCCTGACAGAATGTGAGCCTGGGCACCCCCTTAATAATGGGACACCCCCTTCCAAGTGGCTGGGGAGCAGCCCCATCCTCCAGCAGTGGATTGCATCAAAATTCCAGCCCGTCCGCTATGGGAGGTGCTGGGTGTTTGCTGCAGTCCTGTGTTCAGGTACAGTGCTGCCATAACCTTTAATCTTTAGGTGAGAGGCAGATCTTTAGTTTCCTCCTCAACACTCAGCATCACTGCCTTCGAGACAAGAGTATCAGGACATCCACCTAGGAAGTGTTATTTCCTGAGGGAGCAATGCCTCTTGCAAAGTCCAAACAGAAGACCTGGTGCCATTCCTAACACGCCTAGCACCAGAAGAGGCTCTAAATCTATCAGCAAAAGCACTCTTAGGGCAGGATGCACAACTGATTCACAGCTCTCTCTTCTGCACAGTTCTGAGGTGCCTGGGAATTCCTACCAGGGTGGTCACTGGCTTTACGTGGGCTCACAACACCAAAAGCATCCTGAGTGTGGATGAATATTATGATGAAGATGGGACACTGCTTACACAGGACAAGAGTGCTCGTGTCTGGTAAGAACACAGGGCAGGGCCCAAGCAAAAATTTGAGACAATACTTGGAAGAGGGAAATGAAACAGGGGAGAAAGGAAAGAGGTAAAACAGCTACAAGGAGGTGATAGGAGACAGCTGTGCTGAGACAGTGTCTACAAGACCTGTTCTTGATAAATTCAAATTCAAAAGTGCTCTATTTCTAGGGCCCACAAAGGAAGAATGATAGCCCAGTCCAGCTGGAGAAACTCCATTGTTTCTCCACACAGAACTCTGCTCTTCTCAATAAGAACTGAACTCTTTCAAGGGAGCATTAACTGGCTGTGGTTTGGCTAAAGCTTTACCTCAGGGCTCAGTCCCTTGATATAAGCTCATGCTGTTGCCTCTTGCAGGACCTTCCACGTTTGGAATGAATGCTGGACAGCTCGGACAGACTTGCCACCAGAATACAGCGGGTGGCAGGCACTGGATGCCACCTGCCAGGAAAAAAGCAAAGGTAAGATATCAGAGATGGGTTTGAGTAAGAGCAGAGGGGAAGTGAAGCAGGGGGCAAATAAAGCCATTCAATATTCCTCCTTTCCCATCCTCCAGTGGAAGGATCCAAAAGGACAGGAACTCGCTCACACTGTTGACTTCAAGCACAAAACTATCATTTATCTGTTTGGTTTGTGCAGCTAGTGTAGCTCCAAGAGCTCCATCACTGCTTCCTAATGGCCTCCTAAACAAGACACTTCACCAGTATAGGTCTAAACTAGGGATGGGTTTAGTTGGGAAAGCATCTGAATCTTAACTGGATCACATTTTCTGTTCAGGTCTATCCTTCTGTGGGCCAGCCCCTGTTCATGCCATCAAGGAAGGGGACACACAAGTTGATTATGATGTCTGCTACTTCTTTGCTGCCATCAATGCCAAGTGTCATGTCTGGATACACAAAGCAGATGACACCCTCAAGCCAGCTTTTGGTGGCACAAAATACACCGGTAACAACATCAGCACCAAGAGTGTTGGCAGTGAACGCTGTGAGGACATCACACAAAACTACAAATATCCTGAAGGTATGGGGCAGGCATGGGGCTGAGCTCATTCCTTGTCACTACTACAAGTGAGGAGTAAAAGACTAGAACAGAGCCAAACCAGAACACCAAGGTCATCCATCCCCTTCTCACTACTTCCCCTTCTTCTTCAGTGGCACTAGAACACGTAATTCTCCCTCCCAAAGCAGAAGTCATCACCCAAACTTCACCCTGCTTAATGGCATTAAGGTCTCTGGAAGACCAGGTGTTTGTTCATCAAGCACTTTCATGTCTGGAGTACCTTTTCTGATTCCTGTTATCTCTACACTCTTGTGCATCCACCTCCCATCACCTCTGTAATAGAAATATGGATAGATGTATTTCAGACTGCAGCTTTCTGAAAAGGACTGTTGTGCCCTCAGATACTGCCTAAATCTCTCCCTCAACAAGTAGCTCCCCCTTCAGAATCTGAGTGCTGTTTCCCTGGCCCAACCCTACCACCCCATCTTAACCTGTGGCTTGTTGTCTCCATGGCTGCAAGAGGCAACTGCAACTTCTCTACACATGAGAATATGGAATAGTGCCTTAGCTACAGCAACAAAAAATCAGCTGCCTCTTCTACTCTGAGAGGTGTTAGCACCAAGGTATTTTAAAAACTATGACAACTATTCCCAAGTAGAATCTGTCAGGAACATCCAATGAATATTCTGACAGCTGAAGCTGTCAAACTGGTCCAAACAGAAGCACAAAAGGATATCCATCTATGCTCTTAGAAACAGTTATCTACAGTACTACCAGGAGAAACCAATGCCATTCTCCTGCTGCTTCTCCCTGATAAACAGGAAAGAGTACCAAAGTATGTGCTTCCTTTTTTTTTGTACCAGGCTCTCTCCAGGAGAAAAAAGTACTTGACAAAGCCTACAGAAATATGAAGGAACTTGAGGGAACCAGCAGCAGCAGCACACAGTTTATCTCCATTCCTACTGCTCTGGAAGAGCCAGTCAACCTTTTAATCCACCTCCAGTCGAGTAGTTCTTTGCAACTAGGACAAGATATTAAACTTTCCATTGAAGTGTTTAACCACAGTGGTAGAGAAAAAGCTACTCATCTGGTAGTTGGGATCCAGGCTCTGCATTATAATGGTGTGCCCATTGCCCAACTTTGGAAGGAAGAGTTTAATTTTAACCTCCAAAGCAATTCAGGTAAGGACTCTCCTGGGTGTATGGCTAGAAAAGTCCTCTAGTGCTCCCATGTCAGAAAAATCCTCCTAGCTTAGCCCTAGCTTTACAAAAGCGTTAGCTGAATAGTTGATTCTAGGTGATTTCCCAGAGAGACTGTGAAGTCTCCCTAATTTGAGATATTCCAGAACCAACAGGACACAATCCTGCGCCATGTGTCCTGGGATGACCCTGCTTGGACAGGAAGGTTGGACCAGATGATCCACTATAGCCCATTTCAACCTCACCCATTCTGTAAAATAAAAACACTTTGGCAATATCACCGTAGAGATTTTCAATAATCTGCAAATCCACGTGGGGTTCCCTTAAGCATTTAAATGCTGCCGCTTTTAGTACAATGTTGGGCACTGAACACTCCTAAGTGTCAAGCAGGAAAAGGCCAGACTGTGCTCATCACCTGTTATTTCACTGTTCCAGTCAATAACCTGCACGTCTCTGTGCCTTACACGTGGTTTGGAAAAGAGCTGGGAGAGAACCACCTGCTCAGGCTGACTGCCGTGCTGAGAGACGAGGACTCCTTCTACGTGTACCTGGCACAGGAAGAAATCAGCATTTGTGATTCCCCTCTCACCATTGAGGTAAGATCGGGCAGTCATTCTGCCACTGCAGTAGGGAGAAAACAGCTTCCAGAGTCTTAATTAGCAAAACAATTCTGCTGGGTTCAGGGGCTCTTTGAGAAACTAGAGCAGAAGATATTAAGCTGGACTTTGCCTCTTCTGACAAATGGCAGCTCAGGCACCAAAAAAATGACACATCTCCCTTTAGTCACAGAAGAATGTGTTTTCTTCTCTCAGTTTCAGCTCATTTGCTTCTTTCAACAGTTCCCAGAAAACATGGTCCAGTATGAGCCAAGCACAGCAAAGATCAGCCTCCAGAACCCCCTCATGGAACCCCTGGAGCAGTGTGTGGTAGCAGTCACAGGGAGAGGGTTCATTTACAGACAAAGGAATTACAGGTAAGTGCAAACTGAACAAGAACAGCAAATGGAAAACGAGACAATACAAGCAAGAGAAACCCTTGCACCGGAAAGGCTTCTCCTAAGATAATCAAGCAACAACATGGCAGGAAAATATCACTACAGCATGAAAGCTGCAAGCATCCCATCCTTTATTTACAGATAATGCAGGTGATTTTCACACTGAAAAGAAGAAAAGCCAGCTAAGAGAACTTTCAATAGATGTGTAAGACATAAATGGAAGCCGATATTGCATCTGTGAAAGCTTCAACATCAAAGGCATAGGCAGCAAAAGGAAAACCTCCTGCCAACAAAAAGGACAGCCAAATGCCACCAGACTTAGTCAGAAACACACATTAAATAAGACAAAGTTAGAGGTCACTGAAATGAGCTATAATATTTAGAAATTATTTGCTGTTGAGAAATCAATTACTTTTGACTGAGCAACTTGAACCTCCTTAAGTGGAGTAAAACTGTAAACACTAAAGACAGCGGTTGTCTTCCCTTTCTCTACTGAAAAACCAGGCAAATGTGACCTGGCCAAGAGTCACCAGAAGGGCATGCTCCCCTTCACATGACAAACACCCCACATTTGACTCAAGACACTGCTTTAGGACAAAGTCCCCTTAGATGTCTCCATGAGAGTTTCAACTCTCTTGTCCTATCTCCCTCCCAAACTACTGTCAGATGACAATTTATTCCACCGTGGTAGTTCAAGTAGCTGCCAACTTTCTTTTATTTCTTTTTTTCTTTCCTTCTTTGTGGCACCACATTCCTGTCTAGCAAATGCATATCCTATACCCAGGAAACATAAAAACACAAGGAGGGATGATTCTTATACAATCCCTTCTCTCTTTTCAGGTTGGGTTCTGTGCAAGCTAAAAGCACTCAAGAGCTGCAAATCCCATTCACCCCCACTCGAGCAGGGCCCAGAAGACTCACTGCACGCCTTACCTGCCTCCAGCTCCAGAACCTGAAGAGCTACAGAACAACCAACATTGCAGCTGCCTGAGGCCCAACTCAGAACAGGTTCTGCTGTCCCGCTTACAAAAGAGTGGCCGTGACTGTGCCCTGATCATAGGCAAGCACAGATGTTAACAGTTTAATAAAAGTCATATTTAGAACCATGTCTGATTTTGAGTCTTTGCACAAACTCAACTCTCTCCCATCTGCCACTACGTCCACGCTCCAGTTCTAGAAGCTGAACCTCACTGTGACAAAGATGGGCTGAATGCTCAAGCAGACATTGCAGTTCTCACCACACCTGTGCTGAGCCCACCAGTGCTTAAGTCTTTTGCCCTACCTGTGACAAAGGATATCCTGGATCTTTACAGTGATGAAAGTTGCAGCATGTCTCTAGGATATATATAGGGGATATCACCCCCTATAGATCCTTGACATTGGTTAAGGTAGTAAACAATATTTTCTGCTGCTTTCTGAGAAAATAAAAAAGAGAAAGTTTGTTCACTGCTCTCTAAGGTTAGGCAGGAAATAGCAGCTTTGCAGGACATTTTATAATTATTCACAGGGCTGCTTGCAAAGGAAGCAAGACCATTTCATTCTGTATATATCCTTTGCTCTCTGAAGACAGATAAAGTAACTAATGTAAATCCAGCAATATTTTATTTTTCTCTGGACCCCACAGTAGCTGTAATGTCTGAAGAATGGGGCACATTATGATGCAGCACTGCATCATCACAAGAATCCAAGCAAAATTACTCCTTCTGCAATGGCAAAGGGCAACTTCCTGGAGAAGTCCTTCCAAGTAGCAGTGAAGTTCTCTCCTACATTGTTCTCATCATTTCCCAAGCAGCTGGAAGAACAGCAAAGTTCTGGAAATGCAGGTGCCAGAGCCAGTGGCAGCAACACACGTAGGCACAGAAGAGTTAAAGCTGACCCTGTGTGAAGTTCTTGACTTTGTTCATGTTGTGATCTACTGCACCAGTTAGAAACTGCACCCAGCCTTCCTCTGATGGTGGACATACGTGGCTTGTCCTGCAAGAGTGGAGGAGATTCATTAGGGAAGTCTCCTGGGTGTGTTATGCATGCAGGCCACACGGGGGTATGGTGAAGCTCTGAGTAAGCACAGCAGTAAAACAGGGCTGCTCTAGCCCCAGAGTGCTTTGAGCAAGGAAGAACCCACACTCATGTCGGTAGTCCCAAACCCAAAACAAGGAGCCACTGTGATTCTCCAGCATCCTTTTCCAACTCTCATTCCTCTGTGATTAGTTAAGATCATCACAGTTCCAAAATGCCATCATCCACTGTCTAGAAATGAGTCATCTTTGACATGAGGCAGAAAGGTATCAACCTTCATAGCAGGGAGCACACACTTATAAAACTGTAGCTCATACTCACTTTGCAATCTCTAAGACTTTCTTTAATACTGAGGCCAACTTAGCAGCCTAAAAGGAAACAGAGAGAAAATAAGGTGAGCCATATGTGAAGAAAAGTAGGGTTTGAACAGTACTGGAAAATAAAGAGGAATCTAAGGATGCACAAGAGCCAAGAATGAACAAAACTGACATGGATCCTGATGCAGAATAAAAGTATCCATAACTGCCATGCTGGAAGTGTCTCCCAGCCTACTCCTGGCTGTGATATGTAAAAAAAAAATTGGCTGTTTTTTAAAGCATCCATGAAAATGTTTTGGTTTTTCAGAAAAAAAGATAAGCCTATTAGAAATTAGCAATTGATATTGAAATACAAAGTTTCAAGGGACTAATTTTAATGCAATTTGATATCAAGTGATTCTTTTTTATTCAAAACAATTCAAGCCACTGGCCAAAGGCATGAAGCCAGGATTAAGAATAAAAAATTTTAAAAAAATCCCAGATATGGGGAGATTTTTACTTAATTTATGATGTTTCAAAGTTCAGTCAGGTTGCTAGAGCGTTACCCAGTCAAGTTTGGGGTGTTGCCAAAGATGTAGATTCCAGTGCTCCTCCAAGCAGCTTGCTTCAGTGCTTACATACACTCACTGTAAGAGTGTCTAATTCCATAGATAACTTTATTTGAGCAAAACTGCACTACCCAAGGAAGAAAGTACATCTGCAGTACATAGGCAGCCATCATATCATTGGAAGTCTCTATGATGGATAGTTCAGAGCTGAAGTTCCAAGTGGCCATGCTCCTCCCTGAAGAGGTACGGATGAAGAATGTGTTTCCACCTGAAGGAACTTAAGTGTGCAAGAACAAAGGGCACTCTTCATCCCTAAGAAATTATTACTGAGGCAGTCACTAACATCCATCTCTCCCTGAAGTCACATAACCCCTCCAATCTGATTTGTTCCCATTCCCTAGAGCGAGGCCAGTGTCCACATGCAGATACCCAGACACTGAGATGTCAGGACTGCAGATACTCACATTAAGTCGCACAGCCAAAGGGTTCACAGGTGGGTACATGCTCAGTGCCAGCTCATCAACACTGGAACAGAAAAGAGGGGAGCAAGGAAGAAATGTTCTGGTAGCACAACTCATGGATCCTGATCAAAGCCTGCATCCATCCTGAATGCAAGGATGGATGGAATCCAGGAGCAACAGTGAGATATCAGTTGCACCTCTGGGATGCTTCCCACTGTCCCCCTCTCACTGTGGAGTGAGAGGGATGAGAGATGTCCCTCTCCTGACCTACAAAACTCCCAACAGCTTAACAGCCTTCCCAACCACTCCTGTGTCCACCACCTGCTCACAGCTCCAGTATCATACAGGTTCTTCCTACTCCTCACTCAAGACCTCAAAGAAAGACCAGGACTGCTCCAGAGGGAAAAGCAGCATGGGGAGAGCCCTGCTTACCTTGGGCTGATCTCATTAGCAATGTCTGCCAGGTCATCCAGCTGTGCAATCTGCTCCGGGGAATCAGCTTTGCCATGGGCCTTCACTGCAGCCAAGACCTTCTTCAGGCAAGCTTTAGAAGCCTTCATCAATCCCATGCAGGAGCTGAGCAGCTGGCGGTCAGCCTCTGACCAATACGTGTCTCTGTTACCCCGAAAGCCCAGCTCTTCATCTTCCATGATGTCCCCATAGGGATCCTGCCCTTCCACCAGCGCCTGAGAACACAGAGGCACTGAAAACCCAGAGCCTAACATCAACTGCAGCAACACCCAGGAGAAGGAAAGGGAAAGCATAATCTAGACATCATAAATAATCCATCCATAAATAATGGAGAAATCTCAGTTGGTTAATCCTAAAACGACTGGATTAAGAAAAACTAATCCACCACTCTAACAGTGCACACAGCAAGAACCTGGTGAATTCTTACATGATCCTACAATTGCCTCCCCCATCCCCAATTCAGGATGTGGCTTCCCGGAAATCTTATACTAAGTCAACCAGGCTAGAAAATAAAAACTCATTAAAATCCATGCATAAAACAATAATCTGTGTCATGTTGGAACAAGTTTATGTTAAAGCCCATATATAAAATAATTCCTGTGTTCCATAACAGAACCACCATAGAGGTGGGCACTGGAACAGGCTCCCCAGAGAAGTGGTCACAGCCCCAAACGTGCCAGAGTTAAAGGAGCATTTGGACAACTCTCAAGCACATGGTCTGATTGTTGGGGTTGTCCTGTGCAGGGCCAGGAGCAGGACTTGATTATCCTTGCGTATCCCTTCCAATTCCAAATACTGTGAGTCTGTGAATCCACCACTGCAGGTTCCTCTATGGCTTAGGGGTTTCCTTACATGTTCCATCTCCTCCACAGCGTCCTTGACCACACCTAGACATGCAGCCAGAGCTGACACAACTGCTGCCCGGTTATCTGCAAAAAGAAAAGGATGAAAACTGTGACACCCCACTGTTTCCAGTCAGTTTGTAACAATCTTCATCTAGACCTGCAATCACTGTAGGATCAAACTTCCTGCAGAGCTCAGAGCTGCACTGTTGTCAGCCAAAGAATCTGACTGGGCTACCAAGTTTATACATCTCAAAACCAGTCAAGTTTTTGAATCATTCTCCATTCAGCCTTTATTGTACCAGTTGGAATGATGCCCTTGCAAAAGCTGTTGATATTCCACGTCCTAGTTCTGTCGTTCTGCATTTACAACACTCACCTCGTGGCAGATTAGACACTTGTTCACAGGCTTCCCACACACCTCCAGTTGATATCAGCTGTTCCTGAGACAAGCTGAAACAAAACAAAACCCTCAAGGTTAGAGTCAATAACAGCACTGAGCTAGACTGTGGTTTAATTTTCTGTATCAGTGATTATATACACCAGCAAAAGTTCTGCTGCAAAGATGTCACCAACCAACTTGTAACTAGTATGTCATGCCTGTGTAAAGCCCTTGCTGCTCCTAAGAAGTATACCTGTATCTTTTTCTTGCCCTTTTCCCCCACAAAATTATCACGAAATCACAGAATCATATGATTGAAAATTACAACCTCTCCACTGGGGAATTGAGAATTGTGTCTGTGAGTTGGATCATTCCTTCCACTACTTCAGTGGTAGCATCTCGAACCATCTTCCGAAGAGTAGTACCTGGATGAGATTGAGAGAGAGCAAGAAGGTTGGCACAAAGTCAGCACTGACAGAACAGTCTGAAGAAGAACACACACAGACTGCTCTGTTTGTGTGGATACACTGTATAAATGAAGTTACAAGTATTTTGAAGAAAGCTAAATGCTTCCTAGTTCCAAAAGAAGTCCAGACAAGAATTTCAACACTTCATCAATTTCAATGCTCAATCAGCTACACGACTTCCTTCACTCTCCCAAAGATGGAAAACTGCAGCAGCAGGCAGACAAGTACTTCACTCATAAACACGTTCAAAGTCCACAGAATAGCTGATAATGAGATAGCATGCTAATGAAAACTTGCTGATACCAGACCTCATCAGGCTCTGAAACACTGGGTTTCTCTATACAGCAGCGGTGAAAGAACCACCATCCTATCCCGTGGTGACTGCCCTGCTGTCATTAGCTCACCTTGGCCCTTGGGCAGCCAGTAGTACACCGTGGCAACAGCAAGAATGGCATTTTGGACATCCTCACTCAGCTTCCGGCAATCCTGAAAACGCAGAGGCAAGAACAGTCCCCCTGAGCAACACGCAGCTGCACCACGTTCAGAAATCCTCACAAGCAGTCACTGACTTTCAGACTGCTCTGAGAAAAGGGAAGAATAGCAATGACCAGTCTGCTTGAGAAGCAAATACAGCATGAGAAGGCACCGTAAGCAAGCTGTATGCATTTTAATCTGCCACATGATTTACTAACAAAATATTCCCTGGTGTGGTGGTCATGCTTCAGAGAGGAAAAAGTAACTTAGCTCATTATTCTGAGCTGAAGATGTTTCTTTTTTCTCTCCTCCAAACACCTGTATGATAAATGTCTCTCAACTGACAGCAAAAATATTGCATATTCTTTGTTAAACCTAAGATCTGTATTCTCCAATATTCTGCCTCTATCAGCAACTAGCTGTAGCTGTTAAAGAATGTAAGAATATTTTTATTTAGTATGTCTCTCTACCTTACAGAAAGTAGTTCTCTGGGCAGTTCTTGGATTATATTAATACACTCTACAGTACATAGCCCATTTAGTGACATGAACCAAAAGATATCAGAAGCTTGCACACACACTGCAATTTCATAGTCTGTCAAGGCTTTCTCTCACCTCTGCAGAAGGTAGTGGAGGCCTTGAGAATGCCAGACTCAGCTTTGTAGCTTCCTGTGATGTTACTTGGAATGTCTGACCTAAAAAGAAAAAAACAAAAAACAAAAAACTCCAACAGGAGC
The DNA here is from genome assembly GCA_013396955.1 of Regulus satrapa. Classification (NCBI taxonomy): domain Eukaryota; kingdom Metazoa; phylum Chordata; class Aves; order Passeriformes; family Regulidae; genus Regulus; species Regulus satrapa. The sequence goes on along the minus strand of VWZN01016724.1, from coordinate 14,637 downwards.
AAAAAAAGAGAAAATAACTCAGGTAAAAGATAAAAACCAGAGCAGTTTGATGAGCAGCAGCTCCGATACTACTACTTGCTTATCATTACACCCAAACCGTACAAACAGATAAACTAAACCCCACTACAAAGAAAAATTCCCTGGTGCATTTGTGCCATGCGTGTGTCCTGTGTCTGCTTTTTCTCACCTGGCTGGTTATGATATCCAGAACCATGACCTGATCACCAGGAGGCTTTAACAGAGACTTAATAAATCTTGTACGAACGGTTCAATACCGGCCTTTGCCACACCTTACTCTGTTTGGTGACCGCAGTTAGGGCGGTCAGGCACTGGAGGAGTCACCGACCCTGGGGATGTTTAGGAGGCTGCATCTGGCTCTGACGCGGTTTAGGGTTTACAGATGTAGCGCTGGGTTAACGGCTGGACCTGACGATCTTTAGGATCTCTCTCTGCTAACCTTGCCAATTCCGTGACTCCGTGAGTGGAGGGCTCGCTCCACAGCTGGAGACTCGCCGGGAACAGCAGCCCTGCCCCGCACCGGCCCCGCGGGTACCTGGCCCCGGCCCGTCCCGAATGCCGGCCCGTACCTAGCGCGTCCCAGAAGCGCGGCAGCTCGAACGGCTCTCGGCCCTCGCCCGGCTCTCCCTCTGCAACGGCACAGACAGAGCTCAGCCCGCGGGGAGGCGGCCCGGCTCGGCCC
>VWZN01016724.1:0-13665 GCA_013396955.1 Regulus satrapa | reverse complement strand
AGACAGCCCCACAGAGAGCAGCCCCGCCCCACAGAGACGGCACAGCCTGGTTTGCAGTGAAACACGCTTTATTAGTAAGAAGGCAAACGGGGAAAGCAGCGAGGCTGTGTCGCTGTCTGCGCGCCTGTGGCAAGAAGCGAGGCTCACATGCCACTACATGAGCCGGCGGAGGTCCTCGAAGTTGAGCATGTTGTTGGCCACATCGGACCAGGCCGCATAGGTTGCCCCATCCATCTCTGAGGCCAGGCTGTTGCTGCTCTCCAGAGTGTGGTTTGTGCCGCCGATGACTTCATGACATTCAGGGCAGGTACTCCTCTCCATTGCCCCCCCACACTCCCCAATTACATAGATATGTCCATTTTTGCACTTGAACCAGTGGCCACGGCGGCAGCCAATAGCACTGAGAATTTGCACCCGCTCAGCTTCAGAAATCCCCAGCCCTGACAAGGGCAAGGCAGCATTGATCTTCTTCAGGTGAGCCTTCACTGCAACCTCATCCTCCTCTGTGAATTTCTTTGTCCTTTCCAAGATTTCACGTGCACTGATAATCTCTGCTGTAATGTCTGTGGACATCATCCTACTTGCTTTGCACCTTGCCAAGAGGCTCAGCAAGTAAGTCAGTCTCTGGATCTCAGACTGCAGATCAGTGAGCTCCTGTCCTGTAAAACTGATGCGTTCCTTATCCAGCCACGTCTGTACTTCATGCAGCCTCTTTTCCACTCCCTTCTTTTCATTCTCATCAATTTTGCTCATAGCATGAGTTAGGTCTGCTACACGCTCATAGAAATTAAGCAGGTTCTCAATTAGTCCGATACTCTTTGTGGAGAGAGGAGAAGCTTTTAGTTTATCTTCCAGCATGACATACTTAAAGTGTAGAACCCTCTTGAGAACAACATTCTGTTCCAGTGCAGCCTGTAGTCTCCGTCTGTGAGACTCAATTTCCTGTGCTGGGCCTTGGATTTTCTGTTTCACCCGTTCTATCTCCTCCACCTGCCTTTTCACACTGGTGCCATATCTCAGATTCTTTCTGATGGGTGTCTGACACAAAGGGCATATCTTCAGCTTGATGGCATCATCATCTTTATCCATATAGTGGTCAAGGCCTTGCGACTCAAAGATATGGCCACAGTCTTCAAGCTGTACAAATCGAGCATCCGGGTCATCCTCAAAGCCAAAAAAGATCTGAGTGAGTTCCTCACGGTCACAAACAAGGCACTTCTTTGGGCAGGGCTCTCCACACAATCCAACACAGGGATGACCACAGGGCAGCATCTTGGCACAGGGAACATTGCAGCGAGGCCTGTTGCATGGCTCAGAGCAAAGGTTGGTACACTGGTAGTGCTTGCACTGCCACTCGCACGGCTCAGCACAAGGAACACAGCTTTCCCAGCACTTCTTTTTGCACTTACTGTGAATACAATAGTTCTGACATTGCTCCTGACAAGGAGGACATTCTGCAGTACAAGGCTCTTGACAGATGTGGGAGCAGATCAAGGTGCGCTTGCATGGGCTATCACAGGCTTTATGAAATCTTCCTCCAGAGCAAGTATGACAGGAACCTGAACATACATGACCACATGCCAGTGTGGCAGAACACTTACTCTTACATTTCACAACCTTCTCACCTTCCATCTTAGCGACCCAGCAAGAAACTTCCTGCTCATGGCCGCATTTCAGTGTGGCTGTAACCTTTTCAGGACACTTCACTGTGCATTGCTGCCCACAGGAATTTCTGCATGTGTGCCCACAGTTTAACTGCTTCTGGCAAGGTTCTAGGCATATAAATACCCACTCTGGAATATGACATGGCACCATCTGCTTGTGGCCACACATAGAAATAGTTTTCTCTACCTTCACCATACATTTTCCACAGGCCTCGGAACACAACCGTGGGCAGCGGTGCCCATCTGCACAAAGCACCTTTTGACAAGGCTTCAGGCACTGGTAGTCTTTGTGTTCCGGGTCATATGGGTGACATGCCCTTGTACAAACATGTCCACAATTCAACCTAAACTCACAGGGACGGGTACAGCCTCCCTCTGGGACACTGTTGAAGTCTTCACCAGTTGATACCCGTGTCTTGGTGTCAGGATGGTTTTGACAGCAAAGCTCCAGTGCCTGGCCAATGTGACCATTCTTCACAAGTGTTTCGATGATCTTGCTCCAGAGAGGAACCTTGCCAAGCATACTCATGTTTCCAATACAATAGAGCCCTTTCTTAGCTCTGGATAATGCCACACATATCCGATTAGGGATCTTCAAGAACCCAGGTCTCTCCTCTTTGTTGCTCCGCACCAGTGACAGCAGAATAATATCATTCTCCTCTCCCTGGTACTTATCTACTACCTGAACTTTCACACCTTCAAAGATCTTCACTGGCATGAGCTTACGCAGACAAAAGAGCTGTCCACTATAAGTAGTGAGAATGGTGATCTGAGAAGGTTTATAGCCCTGACACAAGAAGTATTTGCACAGTCCCACTACAAAGTGGGCCTCGTGTTGGTTCTGATGGCTTTTCCCTTCCTGGATCTCTTGTTCAGGAACCTCATGTTGCACAAAGAAGACATTAGTTGAGACACCCTGAAACATGAGGAAAGAAGTCAGAGAGAGAATTCTAGTTTCTCTCACCACAGCCTGCTTCCATGTTCTGATTATCCACTGACAGAAGGACTTAGATTTACATAGCTTATTAATAAAATTCCCATTTCAGCTTATTGGTAATATATGAAATCAGTTTCTGTGAGTGACTTCATTCCCTATCTTTCCAGGGATGTTTCTACTGTACCTTTCCAGATTATACCAAAGAAAACAAACTGTTAGTAACTTCTCAAAGCATATTCATGGTGTGAACAATGTCTTATTTTGGTCCTGTGGGAAAAATATACTAAGTTACGAGTGCCCAGGGCTGAGCACTTGCCTAAAACATGCCTCTGTTGCTGTGATAAAAATAAAGCAGCAAGGAAGATTTCTTCTTCACCAGAAAAAGCTAGGAATGCTAGGACTCCAGTAGTCACTTACCAGCTCACGGTGTGTAGAGCTGACTGCTCACCTGTTCAAAAATTCTATCTGCCTTGAGTTAGCAGGGACTTTTTTTTAAAAAAAGTAACCTATTAACAGGAATTATTTTACCCGTAAGAAATTATTGTTCTGCCTGCCAAACCCAAAGACTGATTTTAACAGGAAAGAAAAGCTTTTGTAGATCAAACACAGATCTCTGATTTTCCAAGATATCCATAGTGGCAAAGTGTCCAGTGGAGTAGAATTTAATTAATCTATATTGGTTATTGTACTAGCTGGGAAGATTCCATTTTGATGCCTTTTGGTATCCCAAGTTTGTTTTAAGGCCAGATAGAATCACAAGATTCTCTAGAATAGATTCTTGTAGCAGAAATGGAGTAAAATTTTGTAGTCTCACAAGTTGTTGTGTATTTTAGGTGGTATTTTTATTGTTGGGGTTTTGGTTGGCTGGATTTTGGAGGGGGTTTATTTGGGTTTCTAATTTATTTAACTAAATAATCTTCTTCTACAAAGACTTGATATGGATTTCAAGATAGCAAGAGGATCTGCCACTTTCCCAGATAGCTAATTCTAATAATTAAATTTTTACTATTAATTTTCTCTTGACTGATTTCAGCATTCTGCTATAGTTTTCAGTATGCTTCCTTCATCCAGTTAAAGAACTTTCAACTAATTAGAAGTGGTTTATTAAGAAGACAGATTTACATAGTCTAAGCTACTGTAATGCTACTTCTGCAACTGCCTTCAATCTTTCTCCCAGGATATTCAGTGCTTGTGTTTCAGAGATCCAAGGCCACCAGTGTAAAAGTATAAGCTTGGCTCAGACTTCTGGGAAAATAGTTCAGTTGTGACAGAGAGCTATGCAAGATAAGCAAGGGAAGATTACAGAGAGATGATTGTTAATAGTTCAAAGATGCAGGAAAAGCACCAACATAGAGATGAAGTCCTGGTTAGGGTGGGAAAATACAAATCAGAAAACAGGGAGTGAGTGTTCATATGGAAACTCAGTACCTTCAAGGAAGAAGCAGAGACTGACATTTCTGACTGATACCCAAGGCAAGCATTCTAATAACTTAATAAATTCTGGCTGCTTATTGTGCATGTTAGATAATAAGTGACCACTTTATACTTGTAAGCTGGATAGATTTTCTCTGCAGATGTTATTAATTGGTAAAATGCCCAAACAGAGAAACCAAGGAAAAAGCGTTCCAGTAATCCTGTCACCTATTTTATGTTGGAGTTTCACATATTATGCTTTAAGTCTTTCACTTAAGATTTCTTCCTAGTTTCCAAACTCCTACACTTAATTTGTTCCCCCTTCCAGTTTTTACTGTTCTTTTAAAGTCATTGGTATTGGATACATTTCTACTGTCTACCATCACCAATGCCAGGACTACAAATTACTTACCTAATTCGATATTGCACAATTCCTTGATTCAGGTATAAATTTCAATAACTAAATTTGACCTAAGAGTTTGAAATCCTTTAACACTGTATTTTACTGATTCAGTTAGTAACAGGTGACAAAAGCAACCACTTGGATTGCTGAAAACTCACTTTTATATTCTCATATTTCAGGACAGAGGGATGGTTCTCCAGTTTCTGGTATATATGAGGACTGATAAGTTGGGCAATTTCAGGGCGCATGCGGTGCTGAAACACAAAACAGTTTGATCAGTCTTGAGGAAGGAGCATCATATTTCCCTGCCAATATTCTTTTGCTCCACTGTACAGATGATGGCTGAATGCAAAACAAGGATGACTTTTCAATAAGAGACAAGAAGGGAGCACTCCACAGTTGCTGCTCTGCCTCACACCGTTGCTGACACAACCAACAACTGCAGGAGTGGTAGTAACAGAGCATCTTCAAGAAAATCCCTTGGTAAGGTTGTTGTACAATATTGCTGGTTTCAGTGTAAATCTAAGCCCACTCATAGATAACAAAACCAGCACTTCACCCTAACTACTACATGAGCTCTTCCAGGTGCCTTTTATACAGGACTGCTGGAGGTAGAATTAACTTCCCTGGGCACCAAGATAGATGATTATAGCAATTTAGCAGGAAACAGCCTGAGAAGAATTGTGCTGTCTCACACTGCAAAGTTCTGGAAGTTTCAGTTGCCACAATACACGGTGTTCTGCCACAAAAACATGATAACCACAGTGCTGTGGACAATATCACTAAGTAACTGAAAATATACAGGAATTCTGTCTGTGTCAGTTTGACAGCTCCTACCACTCTTTTCAGAAGTTAGATAGTACATTATTTTCTTTTAGGCTGCTCTTACAGTAGAAATATAAACTTAAGTGTATTACAAACTTAACCTAAATACAAATGCCATATAGTTTTTTCAAAAGCTCTTTCTTACTTGGTATTTCAGACAGACAAAGGGGAAATCCACTTTGATCAGACGTTCAAAGAGAGAGACTTCAAGGTTGAAGTTCTTGGCCAGGTCATACACATTTGCACTAGGCTGCAACTGAAAGGGAAGAGATAGGAGGTCCATGTTTTGGCACTTTTCCTGTGTGTAAGTAGGATTTTTCACTCCCATTTTCTGTGAGTGGTCGTCCACTGAAAGGCCAGTGGATATGGATTCTCACAGAAGTGCTCCATATCAAGGCTAGATACAATCACAATCAAAGCACATGTAAAATTGTATCAGTTCAACTAAAACACCAGTCCCACTGGGGCTCTACTCTAAAACTACAGGAGGCAGGACTTGTGGTATCTGTGGAAGCTGGGGAGCAACAAACCGTGGCAATTTTCCCACACAGTGTCTGGTTAGACAGTTCTCATTCATTAACACAACAGACAGACGTTAGTCATGAAAGTTACCTGCTGGTGATCTCCAATGAGGATGAGGTGCTGGCAGCTTTTACTCAGAGTAGTAATGGTGTGAGCCTCAAGCACCTCTGCTGCCTCTTCCACAATGACAATTCGTGGCTCTATGTACTGCAAGAGCCGTTGGTATTTTGCAGCCCCTGAGCAAACACAGAAGAGAAACCTTAGGATATAATTATGTTCAGGCACAAAGGCAAGACTTTTCACTGAGGAGGAAGCTCTGTCTCAGAAAGGATTCCCCATTTCAACACTCAGCTTTTTGAATTTTAAAACAGCACCATACCAGGGTGGCTTCTATATGAAGGGCTATTAAGGAAGGCAGATGGGGATTAGTCCTATGCCTGCCTTGGTCCTTTTTTCAATGCTGTCTTCAGACAGAAGATACACTCAATACATTGTTCTACACACATAAATAAGCCTAAATTGTCTCTCCAAAGGGACATACTACAATGACTTAGACACTACCATCTCCAGAAGGTGCTCTGGGAATAGCAATGCAGGTATTAACTGTGCCTTACTAAGGCACAAGTGGTGCAGTTCCGTTAGAAGAATGCCACTCAAGACAGGGGGAGTGCAAAAGAGCACAGAAGCTGCTCATGCTACTAATTACCAACTCTCACAACAGTCCTGTTTGCAAAGGGAGCCAGAGATTAAAATGGCTCCACACTAATGCGGAGCCTGACCCAGGCTGCAAAGCAGCACGATACTAATCTTTCAGCAAAAAGCTTCTTTAAACATGACTGTACAGCAATACAATACTACTTTGCTTCCCAACCACTCTGCACCTGTAGTTGTCATCCCAACAATTGTGGCATCCTTGAGGATGCAGAGATCTTGCTCCAGCTTCAATTCTTTCAATCTGTTTGCTGCTGCCTGATACTGATTTTCATGCTTCACAATGTCTTTTCGAATAGAACCCTGGTAAGTCTTCAGCCAAAGCCTGGGAAGAAAGTGCCATTATCACACACTGCAAGGAAAACAGGATGGCGATGCACAAGTTTTGTGTTGATTCAGTTCAAAACTTCCTCCATGTCTTTTGGGAAACAGATTATTACCATCTTAGTCCTGAACATGTACAAATGAAGAGCATAACTCTGCTTCCCATGCAGTACAAGGAAAGTAAGAACAAGCATGTTCAAACAAGGAGATGAACAGATACAGGCAGAAACATCATGGTTTGACACAGTTTGCACACTGGAATGATCCTAGGAAATACCTGCCTGACAAACCCTGCAAAATAGCTTTCTCACCTGTAAAGCCTCCAGCGGGAGTTCAGGTCAAGTTGCCACACATCCTGGATAGCATTGGCCTCTAACTCTGTCATTGTATCCACTTTACGGAGCTCAGCCTTCATCCTCTGCTTAATTTTTCTCCTCTGGCTAGGAGTTACCTAAAAAAAAAACGAACAATCAAACAAAAAACCAAACAAAAAACCAACAAAAAGTGCCCCAATAAGCAGTAGTTACAGCACGGAGATTCTTTTGTATTAGCATCCCCATGTTATTCTTTACATAGTCATGCTAATGCATGCAGTTACCTCCCACTGCATGGTCTCCTGTTCTGGTTGAGCTGTTGCTTCTTCCTGGTCCAGCTTCACAGCCAACATGGCGCTGGCTAGTTCCTCATTAGCTATGACATCTTCCTTCTTCCTCCTCCAAGGGTTTGCTATCTTTTCATCCTCAATCACTCTCTCAGCTTCAATCAGGTCAGCCATCTCTGGGATCTCCAAAAGCTCCTCTTGTGCTTCATCTTCCCCCTCCTCCTCTTCTTCCTGCTGGCTACCTGTGAGTCAGTAAGCCACAGCCACTCTATCAGTGCAGCAGTCAGATCACTACTACTCCTACTAATGGAAATTAAGGTTAATCTTCTTTCCACTCCCTCACAGTATCACACATCATTCTGTGCCTGTTAAGTTGCAGTGTCTCTTTTCTGGCACATATACACTACTTAGGTAAACACATTTGTAGAGGATGTGTGGGGGGTGGGGGTGGGTCTTTCTGGTGATTGGGTTTTTTTTCTTTTGTCTGTTTTACCTGTATTTTCAGTCCATATATTCTCTGCAGCATTCTGGGTGAAGGCAGATTCACCAAGTCCCAGCCACTCCTGAATCAAGGAGCTTTGTGAACCAACGTAGTAAAAATCACTGTCCTCCTAATACAGGGAAAGTCAAATCAGCCAGGCCTATTGCACTTCAGAGCCTTAGGGTGATGCCAAAGCAGCACCTTACAGCAGTGGCATTCAGGACAAGTGCCCCTGAGACACCCTCCTGAGCTAGAAAGTCCAAGCAGCCCCAGCTCTTCAGAAAGGGTACCCCTCCTCCCTTTCAGTTTAAGAGGCTTTCCTTGGGATACTTGCATTTCTATGCTGCTAAAGATCCCTAAAAATCTCTGCAGTTTAAAGGAGCAAAATTCAAAGCCATTGCTTGCCCTGCCTGTCATGACTACTGCCATTTGGCACAGCTTGCTGTTCACTCCATTCAAACAAAAATAACCAAGTGATGCTAAAGTGATGTATGCTGGGCAAACCTCAGGCCCATTAGCAGAAAGGATGGCAAGCATGCTTGACTCAGAAGAAAGGGACCTCTCTTACCAGAGCACTCATCAGGCTGATGCAGTGCTGGGGCGCCATGTGCGGTTTCAAGCAGCGCTCACGCAGGACTCCGTGGGTCGTGCACTCCAACCTCCTCGCTCCTTCGAGGAGCCCCTCCTCAGCCTCTCCCATGGCACACATTATCTACTCAGCACAAAGAGAAGGGAGGTAGTGTCACACTAGGGCAAAGTTCACTAACAGCAGGACAAAAAACAGAGAATAAGTAAGAGGCCAGATTGAGTGTAAAATAAGGTGAAAGGCCAGGTGTGGGGGAGGTTTATTATCTCCTCCATGCACAGAAAAACCCAGTCCCAGTATCTCCCAGGGGGTCTGCACATACATCTTCATAGTCTTTGGAGAGGTGGCCATATCTGTAGGCAGACCTCCTCAGCTCCTTCAAGGTGAATTCATGCAGGGCTTGACTGTTACTCCTGCCTCCAATACGCACTATCCCATTTAATTCAAATGAGAGTATTCCTGTGAATGAAAGAGAAATGTTGGAACTAAAGGGCCAAGCTCAGTCTTCAGCAGTAGGACAAGAGGTAGGAAAAACACCCTTTGACTGTAAATCCTACAGTGGTTTGCTCTGAGTAAAGTTTTTTTAATCTATATCAGAGTCACTTAAAATAATCAAACCAAAATGCAGGTTATCATGCCACACAATGAGCAGAGTAAGAGTTACAGGACAGTTTCTAATTACAAGTTGTAACAACAGGTTGACCAGAGAATTTATATCCAGTGTATCACTTCAAGTGTTCAAGGCCAGGCTGCACAGAGCTTGGAGCAACCTGGTCTAGTGGAAGGTGCCCCTGTCCATGGGAGGTGGGTTGGAATTAGATGATCTCTACGGTCTTTCCAACCCAAACCATTCTATGATTCTACCTTCATCCTGCTTGCAGGTGCTCTTACCTTCTAAGAATTGATCTAGTGCATGGTTAGTGTAGCAGACTATAAGGATGGGACGCTTCAGGTTTTGCCACATGGTGCTTTGCCACACACGACGATTAGTCAAGAGAGCCTGAACAATCTTCAAACCCACATAAGTCTTCCCTGCAAGACAAGCTCAGAATCAGAAAAGGGTAATCCACCCTCCATGAGTGCCTTGGAACATAGAAATTATCAAAAACAGATATAAGACATCTTTCTAGGCTGCCAATCTGGTCTGTACCAAGAGAACTGACTCCAGGGGTAACTAGCTTACAAAATGTAGACAAAGTAGCACGACACTGACTTTACCAGCTGCAGTTGAGCAAAGCCACGGTCCGCGAGAATTTTATGTTTTTGGGTAACACACTAGACTTGAACACAGGGTTTTCTCTCCCACTGCATCCCCCAGCCTGATACTGGCATCACACATGACATTTGGCTGCACGTGAAACATGCACATTCTATTGGAATACAAGCACTGCTGATTGTTAAATTCAGGTACCATTTAAAACAATCACAGTTTATCTTGTAATACTTTATTCGCACAATGGTTCTTGGCTGAATGCTCCCAAAGCTCTAACATGCCATGAAGACAAGTAGGGGAGTGCTGCACAGCAAGAGGGATCAATTTCTCAAAGGAATTGAAAACTTCACCCCAATATACAAGTACAGCCAACAATGAAGTTGGTGTCTACTCACACCCAGGTGGGCAAAGATCAGATGTGGGTATTTCAGGATATTAACTGTCTCCACAGCTCACCCTCACCCTTGGGCAACTCAAGCATCAGTTAGCCACAGGACTAAAGCTTTGGAGACAGTGCAGCTGGCTTTCTCTGAAGTTAATCTCCCTAGACGGGGGAATCAGTGAGAACTCCTTAAATTACAGAGCCTTTAAGCAAATATTTCTCACCAGTGCCGGGAGGTCCTTGGATAATAGCCAGTTCCTTGGTGAGCGCAAGATTCAATGCCTGCATCTGAGACTCATCTAATTTCAAAGTTTCCATTGAAAGCCATTGATTGGGATCTCGAATGTAGACACTTCTCAAGCTGGGCACATCAGGGCACTTCTCTTTAAGTGAAGTCTTCATCAAGGGCTCAAGGTTGTAGGCAGTATCCTCTGTTAGGTATGCTGGCTCCTTCACCTGTGGATCACATTCCACAATGTACTTCTGGAATGGGATATCTTCTTCCCGCATTTTCTGCAAGCCTTCTAACACGTATCGATAGGCCTCAAAGTAGGCAGCTGTCTCTACCATGAGGAAAGAGTCTGAGGGTTCAACCGCTGCCAGCAGTGGCTGGCTCTCTGCATCAAAACACAGCTCCACAATCCCATTGACAAGTTTTTCAGCATTCCGATTAGAAACAGTGGCAAAAAGGAATGTTTCGAAGTGATCTTGGGACATGCAGACTAGGGATCCATACAGCAATCGTTTGGAATTCTGCCATTGTACAAACCTTAGTGGTTTTGTGTCAAACTGGACCTTGTAAGCAATACCAGTTGAGGTACAACATGGGGCAATAATCCGTGCATCAAAGTAGATTCTGATATCATCAAATTTTTTCTTTCTCAAATTTCTGTCCTGAAGGTTCTGCAGAACCTCAATGATACCTTCCCTTAAAGGCCTTACAAAGTCTTCTCTCAAAAGTCGGAAGTGGGTGTCAAGATAAATACTAGTGCTTTTATATCTTCCAAAAACAAAATTGGGACGTAGAAAAGGCTTCTCATTACCATGTATCTCATCATATGTTGGAAAAATGCTCATTAAACGATAGCTTTCTTGCCCATCTTGAGACTGCAATGTACAGTTATCAGCCCTCAGTGTGCCTTCACGTCTCTTCTCCTGCAGATGCTGCATGAGCATCTGGACTGTACTGAGATTCTTCTCTATCTCTTCTGTGATGCCCACACCAAAAGTTCTCAGGGCATTTATGGATGCTGTCAAGACTGTCAAGAGTATGGAGACTTTCTGCACAGAGCTGGCTGGGAAAGTACTTATCAGGTGCAGAAGAAGTAAAATTATGTTGTTGATATGCTCAGGGTACTCATGGCGTACAGCAGGAACTGCTTCTGTTACCATGTCAGACACATACTGTGGGAGACAGATCTTGAGAAAGTTGGACTCCTTTACAACTCCAAGAATGTTTTGGACACTCTGTCTATTTATTTGGGAACTGTATGCTTTTCGAAGCACCTGGCAAATGAGCTGAACAAAACTGCGGTTCATAGTTGTTTGGGAAAGAAGTTCCTTCAGCCCTGGATTGGGAGCAAGTATGGTGACAACTTCTGAGGGGTCTTTGTCAAGGAGATTTTCAAGGAATTTATAGCCAATCCTTCTGGCTTTCCGAGGCTGCTCACTGTGGTGGCCACCACCTGGGGTAGCATTCCTGTAGAAATGGCGATTCTCCCAAGGTTGCATCTTCCATGAGCTACCTTCATTTTCCCACACTTTCCTTCTAGCTCCTCCCTGAGCTTGTCCACCTTGATACCTTCTTCCTCTGCCTCCATTTTCTTGCTCATTCCAGGGTCCTCTGGTCCTCTCATGTGTTTGCCCACCCTGATACCTCATTCTCCTTCCCTCATTCTCCTGTTTAGTCCAGAATCCTGTGGCTTTACTGTTGGCCTGTTTACCTTGGATTCTTGGGTTATTCTTACTTGATTGAGGAACCTTTGAAATCTGACCACCAATCCTCTCTTCTCTTTGCCCAAGTAGAAGAGTATTATTACTGTCTTGGAGGTTTTTCTCTAACTGAGGTGCCTGGCCTGGTACATTATTTGTTCTCTTTCTGTCTCTTTCTATAAAGCCAGTGTCCAAGTGAAGTGCATGNGTCCATGGTGAGCTGCCAAAGAGCCCTCCCAGAATTTCCCAGAATTTCTGGCATTTCCCAGAAAAAAAAAGAAAAAAAAAAGGACACTCCTTAATTATAAATCAAACATGCCTCTCCACAAAGACAAATAAGCATATTAACCTGATAGTCAGCATATTTTGAGCATTTGACATCAAGTTAAAAAATTATTATATTTGCACACATTGTCTCATTTCTAGCCCTTTTTCTAACTGCTAAAGAGAGTGCCACACTTAGAGTTCACTTGACCCATGAAGACACTACAAAACAAGATCTCTTTCCAGAGAACTGAAAGCAGAAGTAAGAAGGTGAAAGATGAAGTTTTCTGCACAGGACAGCACTTCCTCGGGAGTTAGTAACCAGTGAAACAATGACAGAGGACACAACGGCTGACTTGAGCTGGCTGTAGGTAGCAAAGCCCGGAGCCTCTAGGGGAAGCCCAGCCTCTCGGAGCGCAGGAAGCACAGCCCGTAAGAGCCTTCGTCAGACTCCCCACAGGCTTAGGGAAGAACCGACTGCTAGCAAGAACAAATAGCAGCCAGCTGCTATTTTGCTATTGTTTGCAAGAACAAATATGAGACTGCTGCAACACATCCCGCACCGTGGCCCCAAAGAGACTCAAGGGCAAATAAGGAAGTGCTGAAGTTCAGCCTTGAAAGAAAATTTCGCCGTACCCAGGCAGGGGAGTAGCGGATTCCCCTGTAGCAGCACCACACCCAGCCCTCCTACCCTGCATTCCCCGGGGGACCCTCACCTCTCGCTCCACTTTGGGGGTGTCGGGCGTGAGGCTCCTGCCCAGGACCCTCCATCGCCCGTCCGGGGGCTGCTCAGGCTCTGTTCCAGCGCTCCGGGCCGAGGGCAGCGCGGGGCGCTGGGCACCGCAGCGCTCCTGCGGCCGAACACGGGCGATGCTGCGCTGCGCTGCCCGCACAGTCCGGCTGCAGCCGCATCTGCCCAGTCACCCACCAGCGCTTCCCCTTCCAGTTGCCCGGAAAGTTTCAGTTTCCAGTTCTCCGCAAGTCCCGCCCGCTGGGCAGAGCCCTCACCCCTCGTCACCGGCGGGCAGCGCCCCCGAAACGGAGCTTCTCGTTCTCTTGCGGCTCCCGCGGCAAGGGGGAGCGAAGAGAAGAGGAAGCGAAGAGAAGGAGAGGCGAAGAGAAGGAGAGGCGAAGCACACCCCCCACCCCCGCCTGCCCGGCCGTTGCACAGCTGCTTTCGGTTTCCTTTCCCTGCATTGCGGGGCGGAGGCAGCCGCGGCTCTGCCCACCCGCCCGGGCCCGGCCCCGCNCGCGGCTCTGCCCACCCGCCCGGGCCCGGCCCCGCGCACGCGTGTCCCGCGGGGTTCCGGCTCCGAGCCATGGCCACGCTGGAGAGCTTGGGCCTGGTGGGCACCATCGCCGAGGGGGACGTGGTGCCCGTGTTCTCCGAATCCAGCGACTCCGAGG
>VWZN01016722.1:650126-680692 GCA_013396955.1 Regulus satrapa | reverse complement strand
ATCTCACCAAAGTAAATCAAACCAACTCACAGGCTGACTACAGAATGGTCTGGTTCAGCTCAATTCCCAATAGCAATTACCAATACCAATAANGGAAGTGGCAGCGCCTGCAAAAGAGCAAAGCAGAAAAGCGTGCTGAGACACCGTGCAACTGCAACCTCCCCCATCAGACTAAAAGAAAGGTACCCTTACCTTCACAGCTGCCTCCTACCTGGCCTCTGGCATCTGCTGTCAGGACACCTGGCAAGTAAGCCACCTAAAATAAAAAACAACAGTGGATCCTTAGAGCTGCAACAGAAACTGAGGCCCCAGCAATATCAACTGCTTCTGCCCCCGGCTCACCTGGCCCTCTTCTCCTTGACTGCTCAGATCCAGCTTTACTTCCTAAAAATAAAGACCAAGAGCAATGCTGCAAACAGTCTCCATTTCCACTGCCCCTGCAAACAAAAGCAATGACTAACCTTCTCCAGGGAAGCGCCTTTACCTGGGATGTCCCGCTCTGAGACAGCTGTAATCCACCTGCAACTGAAAGGAAGTCAGGACAAAAGTCAGAGCGCTGCAGGATAACTGAAAGCTTGAGAGAAATAGCCGTAAGGAAAGAGAGTAGCAGAGTCAGGGTTAGAGAGAAATGGGGAAACAAAAAAAACCTAGAATCAGAGGGAAATGGTAGAGGAAAGACTTAGGGACAGATAGGGAAATCGCCACATAGAGAAGCCAAGAGACAGAAACGGAAACACAAGGACAGAGTTCTAGAAATAACAGAGACAGACAAGTGCTTATCTGACAGCCAGAAGTAATCCCCACAAATTACTATAGGTCCTAGGTTTGTAATTACCAAGGAAATTCCCCCCAGATTGTAAGCAATTAGCAGTATTTTTTCCTCTGCAATCCTGACTGAATTTTTTATTTTGAAGCATTTGGCACATTCCTTGAGGGGTCAGGGGTTTGGATGGGTTGTTTATGGCTAATTCTGACAGGCTCAGACCAAACCTGAGCATCCCCCAATCACTGGTCCACCCTGAATTTCAGTGCCATGTTGACCAAAGTGAGATAAGTGAGACAAATCCAAAGCTGCTGCCGGCTGGAACTCTGGCTACCCTTGGAGTGTCAAACGCCTCCTCCAGTCTGATATTGCAAAAGTAGGCAATATTAAATTGCAAAAGTTGAGATTTTTTTAACAGGGAAAAGAGCCAGCAAACATGTCCAGGGGCCTGTGGCCAGTTTGGGAGTTCCCGGCCCCACCAAGGACCCCTCCTGTGGGAAATCCAAGGCATATCAGGGGGGCACAGGATTCAGCTTTAAACACTCAAGATTCAGATGGCTGGTGCTCCCTCTTGAAATCCTCATCCCTCCTATTACATAGGAGAAGTATTCCAACTCTGACCTTCACAAACTCCTCAGGGATTTTAAATAGCTTGTAAATATTAAAATGAGCAATAGGCAATAGCAGATGATAGTCAAGTAATTTCTTCTGGAGGATAGAGGTGACTTTTCCATCTAAGGATGTTGCTGTGGAGGAGAGTTGGCCAACGGACTCTGTGTTGCCAATAGAGTCACGCAGGACACAGAGCAGTTTCCACCCTAGGGACGCTTGAGCCTCCTGCTGCTGCATCCAGAGCTAATGGCAATTTCAGGGAGGCTTTGCCAGTGGCTGAGGAAGGGCTGAGCAAGTTGTATGCCAGGAGACAGCAGGCATCCTTCCTGAAGGCTATCCAGCAACAGCAACTGTGTCCCATTTCTGCTCCATTTCTGATAATCAGAATGAATAATTCAAACGAGAGAAGGATGCATTGAAAGCCTTTCCACAGGCTTTATTTATAAATCATATGCCCCCATGCTAAATAAACTTAATTTTTGACCACCTCTTGCTGACCTCATCAGCATAAGCTCCAAAGCCACCGGACCTTGTCACGATAACAGGCTCCTTGTTTAGGATGGAGAAGCCACAGAAGCATCCCTACCTCCTCTGATTCTTCACATGAAGCTTCTGGATAGCTATTTTGTGGAAGAATAAAGAAAGAAATAACAACAACAACAAAACAAACAAACAAAAACCCAAACAATCACCAAAAAGAAGGGTGTCTTCCTCTACCTGGCTGCAGCTCCAAGAGGAATCCATAATGGGCTGATGTTTAGACTAAAGGACTGAAAGCTGTGTCTCCGTGACTGAAGAGAGAGAAATGCAGTGAGAATCAATCAAAGGAATGTCACATCTTCCACAGCCCCAGCAGCTTCTGCTTGGCCTGGCTGGCAGAGGTGGGACGGGGAACTGCTCTGAACAACAGAGGCAGCTTTACTCAGCAGAGGGAGCCACTATGCTTGAGATTCTTTTGCTTGTATGTTTTTAAATGCTATTTAATGTTTTAATGGGATGTTTCATTGACTCATGACCCATAAAATCATGCTGTAGCACACAGTCCTGAAAACAGCTGCAGCCTGTGAATACTTGGGACTACTTACAAATTCAAATAAGCATAGGGAAACAACAAGGTGACCNTTTTTTTTTTTTTTCTGTCAGGATGCAACTGTGCATTTTTTCTGCCTTTCCTGCTGAGCCAGAGGGCTTTGTGTTACACCTCACATCAGGACCACTGGAGCAGCCTTGAGTCCTGCAGTGACACTGCTGCCATGTCTCCCTGAGAAGCTGGCCTCGGCAAGGCAGCATAAGACATTTGTGCAGGAGATTTGCAGAAGCAGGGCAGAGAATAACAGTGTGTCCCAGCAGCCTCTGGCCATCTAACACTCGAGGACCCTGGCTTCTTTCACAGCTCATCCAAGTTTTCACTCACCATTTTCAAGGTGTCTCAGATGCCCAGGTCATACCAGAGGAAATTGATAAACAGTGAGGAATAAACCCAAACAGGAACACCCTAATGCAGCACTTGACCTTGGCTTCTGCCAATCCAAACTCCTGTCAGAGGCATCAAAAGGAGTTTGAGCTGACTGTGCAGCATCTTCCCTGCTCCAGCTTATCCTCTGCAGCACAGCCAGGTATGGTAGAATCACAAACAAATGTAATACTTCTGGATTCCTCCCAAAACATAAGCCAACCCAATGCAGGAATTCTAAGACCAGGAGTTTGTGTGCACAGATTAGCATGGGGCAGTGGTTGTAACTGCATCTCATTTGGCTACACTGCTCCCCATCCACAGATGAAGCTGCTAAGAGCCTCAGCAGCCAGAACTTAGCTGCAAGGTGTCAGGTTTGATCTGGCACAGGACTGGGAGATCTCCATGTAGGTGGCCAAGGTTTATTAGAGAAATTGTAAAATTACAATGACTCTTATACAAAGATAAGCTGCAGTGCCTTTTGAAAGGCAAAGGTGTTTCTGACCCATAGAAACTGATACAGGTTACTCAGACACCAGTGACTACAGCGGCTTGATAGTAAAATAATGATCGCCTTGCAGTTAATCTTAGTGGAGTCACAGTTTCTTCTACCTAGTACATCCAATGGGATGTGTACATTTTGTCAGCACATAACTACTACCTCCTGTCAGCTGCCTTTCTGTTGCTGTCTATCTCAGCAGCATCTCTTCTGTCCCCACTCCATCTCAGGAGCTCTCCCCTCCCTTGCTTGCTGTGTTTAAACATCCAGAGCAACACATCACTATGGAGCGTTTCTACATTCAACATGAGACTGCTCTTTTCTTTAACTGGATGGGAGAATAAGAAGGTGCAGAACTCAATAGAACTTATCAGACCTTTAAACTAAAATTAAAGAGAAAGAAAACCCCAAAACAAAATCATTGTTCATTTCTCATGGAGAATTCAAACCCTTCACTAGCATGTTCCTGGGAATGTTTGTTTTTAAGCTTGGAACAGTTAGCAATCGTGGAGCAGTATCCTGGAGCACCATGGTGTTGTCCTGCCAGTGAGATGAGCTGTCATAGGGCTGCACAGATCAGTGCTGATGTCCACACAGCCAGCACAAGGCTGGCTGTCAGTCTGGGTATGGGGTTAGGGCACAGGGATGGGGTGCCTGAGGTGCAGGAGCAGACCTCGTAGCCATTCTTCGAGCGGCTCTCGTTGTGCTGCCCCGGCCTGGAGCGCGCCCCAGTCCTGCTGCTCCCAGCTGCCTCGGGGGCGTCGGCCTGCATGTCATTGCATACCAGCCAGTCCCTGGCAGTGGACTGTGGGTACCCGGGCTGTACCTCCAGCTCGCTGTCCAGCACCTTCCAGTACTCCTTGCCCTTGAAGAAGTAACTTGCACCTGCAAAGAGACCAAAACCCAAACACAAGGTGAGTGGTGGTAAGTGCTTGTCCAAGAGGAAGGTCAAAGGAGTACTTGGAGCAGCAGAGGAGCATGCACACCCCAGCTGAGCCCTGGGGAGTGGAGGCACATGAGATATCACTGCTTGTTGTCAATATCCCCTCTCACTGCAGGAGGGATGCTCCAGAGGGTAAGGTAATGCTGTGTCTGGCCAGGATCTCTCACATCAGCCAGGAGATGGCTCATCACCAGCAGCGGGAGGTGGATAGTGAGCTCTTGCCTCTTCTGTGCTGAGTCCTAGAGCAGATGTACCTCTTGGTACTGTAGGTGTGTAGTATCAAGGCCCTGTGAACCCACTGGACAAAACAGACACAACTCTCCTTCTTGTATGGTAAAGCTGGAGACACCACTACTCATTAATGGCCTGTGGTGCATGCTGCTGACCCTGGGCTCAGAAAAATAACCAGGGCCTGACAGGGCCCTGGGAACCTTCTGCTCTTGGGTGCATGTTTTCCACTCTGAACTGGGAAGTTGTGAATTCTCTAAGCAGGCCTCACGCTCAGGAGGACTCCTGCCTATGGAAATGTCACTCTCAATAGCTTTGGAAATTCAGCTTGAAAAGTCTCCGGAAGGGGCCTTCCCCTCTGCCTGGTTTAATGATTGCTGTTATTCTGTTAGGTCACTCATAAATAAACCCTGGAAGTGGCACTTTGTTGTGAGTGAATAGCTGGTTGTAAATACCTCCTGTGACAAAATTTTTGTGGTCTTTTTGTTGGGAAAAAACCACTGAGAAATCTCATCCTTAGGAAATAAGTTGGAACTTTTGGAAAACATCTTTAAAATTATTTTCTGTCAGCATCCTCATATATCCAGCTAAAAATCCAATGGCAACAAAACCAGCGAGGAGCAAATCAGCCCATGCTAGGATAAAAATTACTGCTAAACAGTATCAATTGTATATATCAATTTTAATAAAGTGCAATAATTATCCCCCCATGATATTTTTGTTGCCTATTTAAAATTATGAAGTCTTCTAGTGAGCATTGTGGGGAGCTCTGGCTGGAATCACACGTCTCTCTTCAGCTTCCAGTCACCAGGAACATCCCATCAGGGGGGCTGAGTGTTTGTTTCGACAGGCAGGGTAGAAGGAACTACAGCCCAATAGAGCACTGATTTCCTTTGCTGTCCTTTTTTAAAACTGCCATATGGACTCACCATCTGACCACCTCATGGCATCATCTAAAGGGCTGGGTATTCCCTTCCACAGGATGGCCTCCGAAGGGTACCCAGGATCCATCCTCCGCTCATGGTCGTCGTAGCGCCAGTAGAGATTGTCCTTAAAGAAGTAAGTCTTGTCATTGTGAGCCCAGGAGAAAGCAGCGTCGATTCCTCCCAGGGGCAGGCCAAAGTCTGAAATGGGCCGCGGGTACCCTTCCTCCACATTGTTGTCTTTGAAGACCCAGTATCTGTCTCCTGTGGAAAGGAAACAAACACTGAATAAAATAACGTTTCTTTCACAGCCTAAACCAGCATTTCCCCCCAGATAAGCTGAGCTCTGGGCATTTAAGGATGGGAGTTGGAAGGGGCCAGCCCATGGGGGAGCCTTCAGCTTTGAAAGCTGCTTTTTTGTGCCAGGCTATCCATGGACATAGCCCTACCTTGCTGCTAAAAGCACGACTGCCCCAGGACATGAACACACTGACAGCATCAGTACAGCTGTCACTTTTATGTATTTGATGGAGACATTTGGTTTTTTGCCCCTTGGATTTCTGCCTGATATCCAAAGAAACAAAGTTACAGGCAGTTTTTGTGGGCAAACTGGGCACTTTCTGTGGGTTATTTGGCTCCTAAGAAGCCAAGCGTAATCCACTTTGGAAGAGAAATCGCCACTTTCTAGAGCCCAATGGGTGAAGAGACCTGTCTGTGGATTATGAAGATGCACAGGAACTGGATAAATCTCATACAAACAGTTCACTGCTCTTCAAGGGTCTTACACAGTCACCCCCTCAGCCTGACTTTGGGTGGGAGAGAACCATCAATATGGAGTTTTTTTCCCAATAAAAATGAAGCATGACAGGACTAGCCTCTGGTCTGTGTGAGAACAAGCAAATTAATCCAGATGTCTCAATTTCTTCATAAGTCTCTAACCACTGGGACAGTCTTTCTTCTTCTACAACATTTATTTGGGAATCTGGGGTGTCCTTTTAGGTACTGGTATAGGTATAGGTATACCTATACCCTTTTTAGGTAGAGGTATTACCCTATCTATTTCCCTCATTTTCTGGGGAACATGACCATTACCTTTTGGTTGTCCTCCCTGCCAGCTCATTTCTCCTGGCCTTGCTCATGGACAACAGGTTTCAGACCAGTCCTCAAGACGTTTAACATGTGGCACTGGCATCTCCTGCCTAGCACCCCGTTCTATACCTCCAGCACAATGTTTGCTCTCACCTTTGAAGAAGACAATCTTGTGGTCACTGGTTCTCTCGTAGACTGCATCCAGGCTGTCCAAGTTGAGTGGCAAACCCCGCCAGAATCGGTGAATCTGAGCCGGCTGGAGGGAGACCAAGTGCTTATTGCGAGTCAGTCTCCAGAAGTACTTCCCTGGAGGGACAGACTGGACATTACTGAACCACACTCAACCCACTTTTGCTGGGGGGTGACTGCCAGCTGGGCAGTGGCAGCAGGAAGCGAAGCATGTGAGATGGAAGCTATGATTTAGAGCCATCCTGCTTTCCAGCAGCAGATTCGGTGGCTTTTTACTTCTGCCAGTCATTAGATGAATTTTTTTATAATTTTTTTTTTTAATTAAAATAATTCTCTGGACATTGTGCTGGAGTTGTTATACTCTTGCACCAACAGCCTTAATCAAGAGCATCCGAAAAGATATCCCTGCTCTTCCTCTTCTGGAGCTTCCTGCACAGAGGATGCCCAGCTGCTTTAATGTTTGGAAATATCTAGGATGCTACAATGAAACACAGAAATACCAGAGGGGTTGTTTTGTAAGGAAAACCCCTGTGTATTCTCTTTCCACAAGGAAATAAAGGAGGAGGAAACCATCTGAATAGATCTGGAAGGGTTAAGGAAGCTTTGGTATCAGCTAGAGGTGCAGGATACTAAGCAGAGACTGCAGTCCTGTGAAGCTTCCACAGTCAATGTACTGGTGGTGCCAGCAAACACACTTGAACACCTGCAGCAGCACTGCCCCAGCTAGGAAAGAGTATTTTGGGGATTTCTGAAATATTTTGGGTAATGTAAAAGGAAACAGATTTATCCTTTGTGAGAAGGATGACAAACATTTTCCCTGCTAAAAGAACCTGATATGGGATTTCCTGAGGAAACTTAATGGTTTTCAAGGGCAACTCTGTCCTGGCTCTGTGATTCTCAGCCTTTTTGCAGCATGTTTCATGCTGTGCTTTTTCCAGAGATCTCCACAGAGTGACGTGAACCGCAGCAAGATGTTTAGGAGGCAACTCTCAACTTTGTCTTGTATTTGTTATTGCATGTTAGAAATTATTGCACATTATTTACCTCAGTCTTACCTGAATTTCTGAGGGGATATAAGCAATAGAAAACAAAGATGCGTCTTCAGATTTGTATTCCCCACACACTCAGCTCTTTCTCCAGAGCTGGCAGATTATGACACGAGCTTTTAAAATTTTATGGAAATTGGATCTTAGACTAATAATGTGGGATGCAAAACTCTAACACTATAACATCTGCAGAGAGGGAATTTTATTCTAATTATAAGGATTTATATCATAGTCTTGTTCTTCTGCTCCAGTTAGCATATTTGCTCTTACTGAAATATAAATGAATAATACATTTCAATATGGTAGGAATTGCCATAATTAGATAGACACTTTTTATACTTTTGCCATAATTAGATACACAGATACTTTAAAAAAATATAAAAAACCTGAGGATTCAAATTTGATGGCCATTTTACATCAATGGAAACATCTGTAATTAAATAGAGAGGAATCTCTGCATCTGTAATTAGCAAAGGCACCAGATAAGGTCAGACTTTAACTTTTAAAATAAGAAATACAACTCAATTCCTTCCTTATCAGATCAATATCTGAACTTTGAGGTGCCCTAGGCTCATTGGAGACACAAAGGGAAGCCTCAGTACTTTTGACATTTCATCCCTTTGCAAGTGATGGGCTCAGCAGGTGAGCAGCTGCAGCAGGGAAACTTTAAATCTACCCCCAAAGTCAGGAATAGCCTGAGCTGTTGGTTACTTTGGTTGGGTTTTTATAAACTGTCAGGAAAAAGAAAGAAAATAAAGCACTTTGGTAGCAAGGAATTCTGAACATGATGGCCCCAATCTGCCTGGGCTCATGATTTGCTCACCAAATTGCTGCTGTTGCATGGACGATAATCAGCTAAAGCCAGATCCACGGGGAAACTGCTGCCATTAGCATGCAGAAATAATTTTAAAACCAAAATCCCATATTTAATAAAAAACAACCCACATTTATTTAAGAAGTTCAATTTAAACCCTCCACTGAGCTGGCAAACTGAACACGATGAAAGCCAAGTGTGAGGTCCTGCTGCACCACGATGTCAACAATGGGTTGAGGCAATTGCTTTCTTCAATTCCAGCTAATTTTGGTCCCAGCTGTGTTCCATGCTGTCCAGACTTTGGCTGCCTTTGGCAAGACTGTTGCACACACCGTGCAGACATGCACACACAGGCCAAAGGTGTTTTAAACTTCAGGAGTCTGTAGTGAGACACCTACATCAAAGCAAGCAGGGATTCCGAAGATCAGAGAGTCCACTGTTGTCTTCAAAACAACAAGCCTGTGAGGTGTGGGGAGCTTCAGTCTTGGTGCCTTCCCAGTGGCTTCTTTCCATCTAGGCAACCAGCAAGACCAGTTCAGAACAAAATGCCTATTGGGGCCAGCTCTGAACTAGAGATCATTTAAATACTGCCCCAGAGGTGACATCCCCGCTCCTTTATGCACAGGACAGTTTTGGGGGGACAACAATGAGGCCTGCTGGGGTCTGGAGGCAGACATGCATCCACTGACATAGTGCTCTTTACATCTGCTTTTTGGCCTGTAATAAATATATCTAAAAATAGACACTAAGATGGATTTCTCTTTAGTTCATCAATTTTTCCCCTCCGAGAGACAGACAGCCATTTGTCCCGACACCAGTTCATGTCTCTGAGTTTCCCTTCTCCACTGTGGCTTTTTGGAGCTGGCAACTGAACAAATAATGTTGAGGAACAGTCTCCATATTGTGCTTCCTTCAGGGCACAGGCAACACCAGATTATCCAGAGCCTTTTAGTCTTCTTGCCTGTGACCCAAGGCTCACACTGTGATACTCAGATGGCAGGATGCTGCTGCTTATCCCTGGGGCAAAACGCTTCTGCTTCCCTGGTGGATGGCTTTGGGGTGGCCAAGTGGTGGCCAGGGATGTAAAGAAATGCCCCTGGGCATTTTTGCCTCTTGGAAAGAAGAGAGAGCAAGCCCAGAGACTCCAGCCTACAGACTCTGCTCAGCAGAGAAGGCACCGATGGGATCCTCATCAACAGCTGGGCACCCAGGGAATACACTGCCAGCAAGCATTTGCTAACACAAAACCAGAAGATACTCAATTGTGTAGACATTGTCTTTGAGAGATGCATGGCAAGCAGCATTAGGGAAGGTAAAGTGTGGGAAGAAAGGAAGGCTGGAGGTATCCAAGAAGAAAGCAGTGGAGTGTTGTTTCTGCTCTGCTCATCCTTGGTTCAACCTCGATTTTGACTTTGGTAGCACAAATATCTGATTTTAGTTCTTCACCTGGGCAGTCCAGTGCAATGGATCAGAGTAAAAACTGCTATGCTGGATTGTCACCAGTCCAGCCACACACTCAGATATGTGAGATGCCTCCCTGGATCTGTGGGAGCAGCCCACAAACCCCAGCCAGCTCATCCTCACCACCTACCCCAGCCCGTCCCACACTGCACTGCCTCTGGTGCTGCCACACCAAAGCCGCGGCAGGGTGACACAGGGACAGACCCCAGCGCTCACCTTTGAAGAAGAAAGCCTCTCCCCGGATCTGGGCCACTGCATCAAAGTACGTGTTACACCTGTTGGGCACATCCCGCCTGAGCCTGTGGAGAGATGCCCAGGTGAGCGGGGCCCAGGCAGGCAGTGAGGGATGGTGTCCCCCCGATGCCTCCTATCCCACAGGCTGAATCACCCCTGCTCCTGGAGAAGACTATAGGCTGTGCCCATCTGTCACTCCTCATGCTCAAGCCCAGCCATGTGCACAGGGATTTCCAAGGCGAGCTCAGGCAAACCTCAGCCTGAAGGCAGCTTGGGCTGACAGCCCTGAGCTGCCAGACACCATTGCTGGAGTCGAGTGAGGACACGCTCTACATCCACCAGCTCATGTAGCTGGTGAGGGCTGAGCTGGCTTCCCAGTGGCACAGTGTGGCTTGGTCAACTGCCCCAGGGCAGCAGGACATGGAGAAGAGCCAAGCAGCCTCTCGCTCCAGCAGCTCAGGATGCTGCTGCTCCAGCGCTGAGCTCCAAAGTGCCAGTGAGAGGTGACAGAACTGCAAAGCAGAAAGCAGCTGAGCCTAAACAAAGGGACCTGAAGGAACTGTGTGAGAGCCAGTGAAAGATACC
Source organism: Regulus satrapa (assembly GCA_013396955.1). Classification (NCBI taxonomy): domain Eukaryota; kingdom Metazoa; phylum Chordata; class Aves; order Passeriformes; family Regulidae; genus Regulus; species Regulus satrapa. The sequence continues at coordinate 669,853 of VWZN01016722.1, read as the reverse complement.
TGGTGAAAGCCACCTGGCAAGTGGCAGCTTAAATACTGAGCTGCTTTAACAAGGTGTGTGGGGAAGGCACAGAGTATGAAGGACCGAGAGACCCACAAAGCCCACAGTAAGAAATGATGACTGATGGAGGAACAAAGAGAGGATGCTCGGAACACACACAGAAAAGCTGCTGTGAGTGATGGGAAATCATAAATCTATTCCATGGATAGAAAAATTATGCTGGGCAGCTTCACTGCCCTCTTTGGCCACAAAATGACAGCTGTGGAGGCAAACACCCTTCACCCTCCCAGCATACAAGGCAGGAACAAATGGGCATGGGATGGCGTGGGCAAATATCCTGCTGCTCCTGCCGCTGGTGTGAGATGGTGGCCTCCCACAACAGCAGGGAGAAAGGCTCTCATATTTCTAGGTCCGAACATGGCCATAAGGAGCCTGGTGGACAAGCGCCTTTAGAAGGTACGCACAGGAAAATGTAACTAATGGCATTCAGCATGTTCAAACAAAAGGAGCATGAGGTGAAGGTGACCTGCTCCATCTCTGCCACTCTCACCTGGGGCTTTCTTGGTGTCTGGCAAAAATGTGTGTGACCATCACTGCCTGCCTTTTTGTTCAGTGTCCCTTTTTCTCTTAAGTATCCTGCTGTCCCAGTCAACATTTATTAATAAGCTACATCCTGCACTTGCCTTAATGAGGCCGTACTGATTGCTTGATGACACTTAGTGCAAGCAGCCCTTTGCCAGTGCTAACCTGCATTGGAATCAGGCTATCAGTCCACTTGTTCCAATATTCCCTCCCTCAGGTACACTAGTCAGTTGCTCACTGATGAATGATTTAGGCAAATTATGCTTGTGCAATTCAGGATATTGCTGAAGAAATTTGATTAAAATTCCAGCAGGGGTGAATTTACCTAAGGGTGATGGTCACAACTTTCCACTAATATGAGTAAAAAAATTGAGTTTTAGCGAAATACTCAGCAATCCAGAGAAAAATACCAAGGCCAGGGTGAGAAGGCAAGATACTGATGAAGCAGAGCTTCACTACAACACATCCTTTGCAGGAAAGGAAGAAATTTGACTTACGGGACAGTGGAGCGGTTCTCTGGCAGTTCTGGCAGGATTGGATGGTCTTCTGTTTTGCTTATTTCAGGCTTGGCTGTGGGAGACACAGATTCCCTGACTCCTGTGTAGATAAGAAGCAGTGGTGGGAAACACCATCCTCCCCACCAGCTCCATTCACCCCAGAAAACAGCTAATCCAGTGGCCCTGCCATGGCAGAAACAGGCTGTAGCCACATGAGTCACACAAACTCACCATAGAGTTGCCAGATCCGGACTTTGTCCTCGTAAGGCAGGTCGTACTTCAGAGGATCCCCCACTGGACCTTGGTAGTAGGGTCTCATGATGGATTCTATGGCAGAGATGTGGGTCAAGCCAATGGCATGGCCAAACTCATGGACAGCTACAGCAAATAGGTCCATCCCATGAGTGTCTGGAGAGAAGGACAGCATTGAAATAGAAGTCACTAAGTGCTGATAGTAATTGGGGGATTTTGGTGGGCTGCAAGAGAAAGTGTAGGTTTATGTTGGATAAAATGGAAAGAAGAGTTTTGGAATAGGTAAAGTTTGAAACAGACTTTTTTTTTTTTTTACAGTGGGAGATTGGAGTGTAGCATGTGAAAATGGAAAGCAAGCCAGATTTCAGCCTACAGCAGCCTGGGTATCACCCCTCTTATTTCCAGATCACTCTTGGCACCTGAGAAAAACCTGGACGAAGGGCTGAGACAGCAACCATATCACAACTATCTGCTGAGTGGCCCTGCGGAAGCTGGGCCAGAGCAGTCGCTCCCTGCGTCTTGTGCCTGCTGCAGCTGCTGACACAGCCTTCACATTGCCCAGAATACCAGATTTCTGCAGCCACCAGCCAGGAGCTCATCACATCCTGTGGCAAAGAGCCAAGTCGTGTGCCAAGGAGTCAGGGAGTGCCGGCAGTGCTCGTCGGCCCACGGCGCTCTGCGGGCTCTCCCTGCCTGGCCTCGCATGCTTCTGCCCCAGCCAAGTCCTTCCCTCAGCCTTCCTGTATGCACACAAATGCAGGAATGTTCATCTCCTTATCGGCCACCAACCTGCTTATCTCACTCCTGCCCTGACACGAGCAGGTGACCATGTCCAGCTTGTTTTTAGTGGATTTACCATCTTCTCTTGTAACACACCTTGTGCCAACAGGGCTGCAGCTCTTGTGTCTGCTGCCTTTGGCAAACACTTTGATCCTTATGCACCACAGTGGGCATTAGGGAGACGTTGCTGAGCATCAATACCTCCTTTGATGACTTTCTTCCTTTGGTCTGGGCTATCTCGACTATATTTTCTTTCTCCAAATTTCCTTATTTGCAATCCAACTCCCAGGGCCCCACACCACAACCATATACAGACCAATCCTATTGTCTCCAGAGCCTGAGACACCCATGTAAGGGCTTAGTGCTCATTTCCAAACACATGCCACTGCTCCCAGGAGCTGTATGGGACTGAGCCTGCTTGGTGCATTCCCGCCACCCAGCTTCAGATAGGCTGGGCCACATGTCCGTGCAATTTCTGCCCCTCTCTGCACAGCAGTGTCCTGCAGCAGTACCAGCAATGATTTGAAGTGTGGCTCTTAAAAAGATCATGATGTCACGTATTGTAATGAAGAAGCAGTGAGGTTTGAAAGATCTCTGTGTGGAGCTCAGGGGAGTGTCATATGCCTTGACAATGATTAGAGACGAATTACTTACTCGACTTCTTTGCCAGCTGAGATGGCTACTTTTTTGCACAAGAGTAACCATGGCTGATCCTGCCCAGCCCTTAGTGCTCCTCTCTAGGATCAGCGAGATATCCTTTGCTGAATTTTGCCTTTCCCTTCATGACTATTATTTACAGTGTCTGTTACCTAGAGAGATTTTTATAACCTTTGCTGTTTTCACTGGCACTAAGAGAGAACAAGACATGTGCTGTCTGACATTTTAATGCCAGACTGACAACCTTGGGGATATTTTTATATCACCTACCAAGCTGTTGGTTTTGAATCAGTAGAGAGAACAAAATAAATAAAATATGAAGCTTGGATAGCTCCAAGATCTTCAAAATAGAGGGCAGCTTTTTGCTGGCAGGCTCATCCCTCGGTGGTGCTTGGAGGGGCACTCCCTGTGGGAATGCTGCCTCTGAACTCACTCCTTCACAGGAGTTTATTTCACAATGAGCGCTCCCAACCACTAGCTGCAAAACTGACTCCATCACTTACACATTCACTGTGCCAAGCTACTGACCACAGCACTTGCCTCTGCCCTGTGTGTCTACAGAACAAAACTGCTGCTATTTTTTTCCTTCCTGATAAGAGCCAACAGTGGGGCTGCACACCTGCATGAAACAAGAAGCAGGTGTAATTCTGAAGGATCAGCCTGTCCAGACCTTTAACCTTCATCTCAAGGCCTCCTCCAGCACCTCTGGTGAACACTCCTGCCCATGAACACTGGGGGGGAAAGGATGGAGGTCAACCGGTGGGCAGGAAGAAGGTATTAGCTTGTTTCAGAGAAGACAGTTAGGTTTAAAGAAAGTAATTAAGCTGAGGCAGCAGGGTACCACTAGGAGGCTGGTGGAAGAGGTGGCATGACAAGGAAATTAGCAGCTGGTGGCTGCAGAGAAGATATTCTGTCAAAACACGCCTGACATGAAAGCTGGGGACCTGATCCCCACAGATGATTTTGCAGCTGAGAAACATTTACTTCTGATACTTCCTCTGCTTATTAAAAGTAGGCTTTATCCAGATGAGATAAAGATTAAAAAAAATAGAACTGCAGCTCCTAACCATCCTGTTTATGAGGATGTTTGTCTGATGTCCACTAATAGACAGGAGATGGCAGGAAAAAAACAGGCCTTTTTCCCAGACCAACACAGAGCCCTTCATAGGTAGGTCAGCTAATAGTATACTTTAAAAATAGGAAACTGGGACATATGGCAGTGAAGGCATCCAAAAGATGTCAGAGAATGCAGTCCCCATCCCCAGAGCTCCAGTAGCCCTATACCAAACCTGCAACCTTCCAGGTTTCAGAAGAGATGGGGACTGTGGTTGGGCCTTGGGGAGCTCTGCAATTGCTGGCAGGCTATGGAGAAACATGGAGATGCCATTGAGGCTTCCAGGAACATAAGGGTGTCCTCAACACTGCCTGGGTTGATTTTGCTAGCAAGGCTGAGAGAGGAATCAGAAGAAGAAGACTTCAGGGATCCTGAAGCCTGGGGTGAAGGTGTGGCAGAAGCAAAACCACTCCAGCCCCCAGAGCAGAAGAGGGAAATTGTGAGCCCTTGTACTTCGCTGCAGCTCTCCCAGCCTGACCTACCTGATGATCGGAAAGTCCAATATTCGTCATCATCAAAATGAGTGTCCCCTGCTGTGTGATGGTCTCCAGGGAAGAAAGCATGTGCCACTGTCCCACCAGGCCCATCAAAGGGATAGCCATCATTGTGGTCTGCCTTGGAGAAGTCTATCTGGATATCAGCATTGTTTCCTGCCACTTCATGGAAATTCAGTGGGGTGATGTCACTCCAGACCTTCAGGGCATAGTACATCAGGGCTCGGACAGTGTCGTGGCCCAGGTGGGTCTCTTTTGGGAAGGTGCGAACTCTGAAATAAAGAGGGCAAAAAAGAGGATGGATGAGTAGCACGAAAGATCTCCAAGAACCACCAGAACTGGCTCTGCTGGTGCCTGGTGCAGCAGAGCTGCAGTGAGGCCTTCACAGCTTTTTGTGTTTTTCAGCTGAGCTGGAATGGAAGAAAGTCAATGTTTCCTGTATAACCCAACTTTGAAAAAGAATTCCTAATATTGTCAATTTAATGGAGGAGATGAAAAGACAAAGATGCAACAAGGAACCTTGGTTTCTAAAGGAGTATATTTAGATAACCTTTTGCTGACAATTTTGACAAAAATGTATACACTTTCAAAGCAAATGTTCTGTTGACTGAGTAATTATAGACAAAAGCCTCTTCTGATGGTTAACTTCTGGCCAGCTCTACCCCAGTAATAGCAGATACTTTATCTTTTGTGCACTAGCACACCAGCCAGAGTGTTTTCATGGTTTGACAGATGCTGAAACAACAGTGATGACCACATCACTTACCTTCCTGCATAATATGGCTATGACAGCATTACTCAGTACTACACCACTTCCAGTTACCAGTGATGACCTGACTAAACTTCAAGAGGTAATTACAGGCATCAGAAGGGGAGGTCAAGCTCTTCCCAAGTAGCAATTTGAGTTCTGGGAGACACTGTGGGTGTGAAAAGTCGAGTAGGAACAACTTGTTTGCTGAAGTTGTGAGCACATCCCACACCTTCAAGAGACAGGCAGCCCAAAGTAGGCACCACTCTCAGCCCAGGGCCAAACTAGTCAGGGTCAAATCTCAGAGAGAGCAGAACATGTGTCAACAGCAACAGCCAAGCTGAGATTTGTTACTGCAGTGGGAAGAAGAACTCTCTCTAGGGGCTATGCCAGGATCAAAGAGAAACTTACTATTAAATAAGGAGATGAATGTGGATGTTTCCATAACATCCACTTGTGTTATCAGGACACTACAAGCACCTCATGCTGCACACTATTCTTAGAGGAAAAATCACTGCAACACATGGTACTTGAGGGATGAAGAAGGGGACCCAAAAAGCACAAATCTTGGTGGGACAGAAATCAGTTTGCTTGCCAACCCTGAACTGCAGCTTATTTCTGAAAGCTGGACATGAACTTCCATGTGCCACAGGTGCAGAGGGACCCACATGTGCCACTCCCTGACACTGAGGGATAAATATTCGCCTGTGGCAAGGATTAGGAGAAAAAAAAGTGACGTTATTGTCCAGAAAATGCTCCTAATGCTTGGACTCAGGTGGGGTAAGAGAAGAAGCTCCAGGCTTGGCAGCTGCCTGAAAAAGCACAGAGTCCTAATAAGCTCAAGAAAAAAGATGCTCTAACAAACATTGCAACTCAGCAAAAAGCCCCCAGATAATTCACCAGCCCAATCTGAACCATTCCCAGGCACTGCTGAGACTGTCAGGAGAAGAGTTAAAGTAAATAGTCTATGGGGTGCTGGGAGCCCAGAGGGGTATGTTCTAACCATCACCCTACAACTCATCTCAAAGCCATATTTAACAAAGGTGACTGGGGAATTAGTCTTTTGGTGCAAGATTTCAGCAGGGATAGACAAATTCCTACCTCCAGGACAAGTTCCTTTTGCTCCACTTGGTGACAGCCTGGGCAAAACGCTTCCTCCTGGTCTCTTCAGTGGTGAGGTCGGGCAGAGAGCAACGAGGGGTCTTCATTAGTTCCAGAGTGGCTTCATCTAGGGTTAGGCAAAAAACAAGAAATCATGGGAATGGTAGGTTAAGAAATCACAGGGGGACAAAGAGATGGGAAATGAAGTGCTAAGAACGAACCAGAAGAGCAAAAGTCAATACCCAGGAGCCCACTGGGCTATGGCACCAGTGAGTCAGAACACTGAGCCCCCTTATCTCACATTGCTGCACCCACCACCAGCCAGCATTTCTTGCTGGAAGCCACTTGTGGCCAGCTTTGATTATGTTTTAAAATGCATTTTTAAAAATATTCTGTTTTGACCTCTCTTTATGAATTTTCCAGTATTCCTCTGTCAAGGAGAAACATTCACACATAAATAAACTCCATCTCTGGTCAGGTAGGAACTAATTTGAAGAATTTTCATATTCCTTCTTCTTTTTTTTTTTTTTTTTTTTTTTTTTTTTTTTTTTTTTGTGAATGAAAGCTTGAAGTGTCTATTCTCACCAGCTGAAACGCAGAATAGTTGTTTCATTCGCTCATTTCCTTGCCAACTTTACCTCTTAAACTCTGTTTTCATGAGCAAACCCACAACTGTGACCTGCCAAGGAGGGGCAGCCATCCCTCCCACATCAGGCCATTTCAAGCACCCCCTCCAAAAATGCAATTTGAATGGCCACTCCTGTTCTGGGGTCTCCTGCAGCTTGTGGTGCAGTGGAAGAGAAACTATTGCACGTGCTCGATCAAGACCAGAGAAAGGAAGTCCCAGTGTAGGGATGCAGCCGTGGCTTCAGGGGACCAGCGCAGGGATGCTGGGGTGTTGGGATGGATAGAGACCCCATCTGCTAATTAGCTGCTCCTCCTTAATTGCATCCTGAGCAGTGGAAGCACACTGGCCCCATGGGAGGAGGGCCCCAGAGGGGAGGAGAGCAGAGAAGCGGCCTTCTGCAGGCCAGGATAATGCTGGCTTTCTCCTTCCCTCAATGAAGGCATTGAGAGGAATGACCCCAGCCAAGTTGGTGACCTCGTGCTGCTTCAGCCTGCCCTTGGACTGCTCCCTCTCAGGCAGATGTGCCTGCCACACAGATACCACTGCCCCTTCTGGCCAACAGAGCTGCTGGAGCAGGTGATGGGCTCCCGGCTGGCTGGGCATGACTCGGGAGAACCTGGAGCCCAGTGAGAGCCCAGGAGAGCCCCGAAGAGCCTCCTGGTTCCATGCATAGTGGGCAGGAGCAAAAAGAGTTGGGGTGATGCAACACCATCCTTCTCCCTTCCTTGCCTGTGCCCCAGCTGCAAAGAACCCAAAATACATACGTATAGAAATTGGGAGGCTTAATTGGGATTTTTGTTCAATTCAATTTGATACTGCAAGTAAAGCTTTGAACAGGACAACTTTCTGCCTTTTTTTCCTTGTCTTTTAAAATAATTTTTGTTGGTTTACCTTTTTACAGAACACACCAAGAACCTATTTTAAGCACACTGAGAACCCCAAGGGTCTGTAGCTCTGTTCAAATAATTGCTTGCCTCAGGTTCTTGAAAACACAAGGCCACAGAGCACCTGAGCCATGTAATTACTCTAACAGCTGCAAATTGGGCCATATGCTCCACCCACATGAGCTTTCCGTGGAGCTTTTCCTGATGCTGCTCCAGAACACAATACCAAGTCCCTTTTTCCCCATGGACCTGCAAAAAGCCATCCCCGCCTTGCTCTGCACCAAGGAAAGGAGGGGTCACGAGCCACTGACCTAGGATTCCTGTGGCCTCAAGTCCCCCAAACCTCTGCATGGCAGTGATGGCCTTGGTGAGCTCCTCCTGCGTCTGCAGCTGCCCCGTGACAGGGTCCGGAGGAGGCAGATACCCAAATTTTGTCAGCCAGTCCTGTGAAACAAGGCGAAGGGGAAATGAGTAAAGGAGAGGAACATATAGACACAGGAAAAGATGCTCTGAAGGTCCTCTCCCTTCAATGCACCCTGGTTTGAACACATTAGCTTAATGGTTGGACTTGATCTCAAGGGTCTTTTCTAACTTAAATGATTCTGTGGGGGTGGCTTTTTTACTTTGACCTTCACAACACCAGGATTTTGTTTGGAAATAAACTCAACCATGACGTCTGTGAGCCCACTTTGTACCACACAGTCATCCAAGACCTGAGGCAGATGACCTCAGCACTGACACAAAACTGAGCCCGCCTCTCCAGCATTTCCACACTCCCTGGTTAAATCTGACTATTCTATTATTCTGATTATTTTATTATTATTATCTGATTAAACTCCCTGGTTTAATCATCTTCCTACCAGTTGCCCTAAAGTCCTTACAGCTAGGTGTGGGTCTCCCTACCACCAGAAAACAGCAGAGACCTGTGGAACCCTTGGATGTCTCTATTTCCCAAAGCCTAGGTAAGCACAGCCACGTGCCAGTGATCCCCTTGCCACAGGCATTTCCTTAAACCAAAACCCACTGTTAAATTAGAATCTGTCTCTCAAAGGACAATGTATCTTTACAAAGATTTTCCTCTTTCTCTCTTCAGGCTAAAATTGATGGAAAAAACGCTATAAATCTCCTTCTTACAACTGCTTTTTAAATGTCTTGTGAATTAACTTTCTAAATCCTTTCTTACCTTCATTCTCTCTCCCTCCCTTCCCTCAGCAGAAGGATGAGCAAGGAATAATAATACCACATGCAGGGGATGCCATAAACACCTGCCCTCTATTTTCTTTATCTGTATGAAACATTGATCTGTTGAGCCTCTTGAAGACTAATATTGATCCAGACGTCCACTGCAGTCAATACAACAAAAATTTATGGTAGCCAGATTAGTGCCAGAAGCCAGTAGCTGCTTACTGCTACATTCTGAATGTGTCATAGTTTGGTGTCACCTGCAGCTGCCACCCTGAATGCCGCAGAACCCCCAGCCCCTCTCTGCAAAGTCCAGTTAAAGAGACTCACACTTATAGAGCCTTATGAGAGATCTCCCCAGGCTTGGTGTGACTCTCCACTGGGGAGCATGGCCTGCTGTGCTGGGTTTCTCACCAGCAATTCACATCCCTCCTGTCTTGGTTTTTAAAAGACAAGGGTGTCTGCGAAGGAAGGCAGGATCCTCCCTTGGAACAGAAAATATAAACCCCCCCTCTCTCCTAATTATTATAATTTTTAAATTAAGACACTCAGGCAAAGATATAGGGATAGGAATAACAGTTCTTTACTAGCAAGAAAGAAAACAAACTACAACATAATAGGAAAATTAAAATAAAATGTAGTACAAGAAAAATACTGACAGAGTCAGGATCCAACCTGACACCCTGTCAGTCAGGGTGTTGGGAGCAGTCTGATTAAATGGTGGCTGCAGTCCTCCTGCAGTGATAAACATGGATCTGTTGGAGCAGTGATCCTCTACAAGGGTGCAGTCCTCCTCCGAAGATCCAGTGGTAGTGTAGAAGGACCTGCTCTTCCTCTGAGGATCCAGTGGGAAAAAAAAAAAAAGGCTGCTAGTGGTGTCCTGATCCCAGCTTTTCTTCAGTTGGAAATGCCTGGCTCTCCCCCCTGGGTGGAGCATTTCACAACGGGATGATGTAATTTTATCAGTCACTCAATGGCCCATTCAACAGAAGATTCCTTCCTGGAAAAGGATTGCTGGCAGAAGAGATAAAGAACACTGCCCCTCCTGGGCTCAACAGGGGGTGACAGAATGCACACCCTGGTCACATCCTCCATTGCAACCCAAGACACCTCCCCACCTTACTTCACAGTTGCCTTATTTCAGTGGGGCAGTGTATTCAGGAAACAGCTTATCTGGCCATTTCTTGTTGCTTAATGCAGCTCCATTAGCCACCACCTTGCTGGGAATGTGTGAGCATCATCACAATCCTTCCTTGCTCTCAGGCTGATGGCCAGGCTCAGTGCCGTCCCCTCCTCTCCCCTGCTACTATTTGTCCCTTTGCACAGCAAAGCCATTTGTGACAGAAGTTAGAGATACACTTCATCTTTTATTCTTTGTGAGAAATTGGCTGTGACATGGAGGTTGGCAGCTGGCCCATCAGTTGCTGAGGATGGTGGAGTTGAATTTGGTTTCTTCTCTGTCTATGGAGACAAGGTTATTTATCTTCTAATGACAGTCGAGACATTGCCACACTGGAGACAGACACAACTCGGCTGTCCCTGGGGGCTGCTCGGGATGGAGGTGACAGCAAAAGGCTGGGGAAAACAACAGCAGAGGGATTGCAGTAGTGGTGTGGGTCTTCTTTCCTTCCTAACGCCAAGGGATGGAGAAAGCACAAACACAAATGGACAGCCCAGTGCAAATCAGGGGCTCTCTACATAAAAGATGGAATGAGTGGTCAGAGATTACAAATCCTTCACCTGATCTACCTTGAAAGCACTTACTTCTCTCCTTGTGATTTTTCATCTAGACCATCAAGTTTATCCTGCTTTACTCAGATCCACCTTAGTTTTAGAGACCTCTGTGATACGGCTGTCATTCAGCTCTTTTCTGTGCCAGGGTTCTGCCTGGTTCCCTCTCTCCTTGTAAGCAAGGCTGATTCTTAACATTGAATTTTAACATTCCACCTTTGCTGTGACAGCAAATGTCACAAGAGAGACAGGGAGCAGGGAAAGCCAGGAGCTGTCCAGAGTCAAGCAATCACCCAGAGCAAAGCACTGGGTACTCCAGCAGTGAGGCTTCTGGTATTACTTATGCAGAGGGAATTTCAGATTAGAATAGCAATTTCATTTCTTTCATCTCTCCACTTCCTTTGTATCAATATCCTTTTGTTCTAGAACCTACTTACCTGCTTCATTTTAAAATAGACATAGATATTGCCCATCTTTTATGGAAGATTTATGAGCTCTGTAGGTCTGCTTTTACAAATATTAATATTATATAAGATGATGGGCCTATTCAACTGCCACAGGCAAAGGAAGGACTCAGTCAGCAAGTTTTCTTCCTGGTTTGTTTTTTGGGTTTTTTTAAGGGTGATAATTTGGCGTTTACAAAAAGACAAACTAGTTCAGGACAAATAGGAAGGGATAAACAAAATAAACAGCAAAACAGAAATCAGGATAAGCAGCAAAGTTTTACTCAAGCTAGCTCCACAATTCTGCCTGTTCTCGCAGTATTAAAATGGCCAGCTATATAAAGCTTAGGCCCAAACAATCAGGATGTTTTTTTCACTTGAAGAAAAGCAGCCTTAATCCTGTAGAGGTCATAATATTCCCTTTGCTCAGGAATGGAGATTGTTATCCTCCATGTACCCAGCCTGTGGCCAAGCTGAGAGAACTGCACCTTTTCTCATTAATCAAGTGACAAGTTTGCTTTATTCATTTCAAAAGGGTGCTGTCTTGGCTGAGTGTGGAAAATAGGAAAGGCATAAAACTCTCTAAAGGCTCTGTGAAAGTAAATCTCAGAATGGGAAAATACCAGAAAGTAAAAAGTTGGGAAGAACAGGCAGTGATAGAGCTGAGCACAGTGTAAAAGGTTAGCCTTAAGAAAATGGTAAGCAAGATAGTAGAAATATGTAAGTTTAATAATGAACCTTTATCCATTGTTTTAAGCTATTACAAGAAAGCATTGTTCAACGCAGAGAGTACATGCAGCTTTGCTGATTCACTTAAGCAGATGTCTGTAAGCTCTTTTGCACTATTTTATTGGCTAGAAAGCTTTTAAAAGACCTTGTAAACAAAGAGAATTTTGTCTGCTGTGTGATGGCAGTGACTTGAGGCTGATGCTAGAATAAAAGTTCACGAAATGCCAACCAGCAGTCCTGTCCTGTGCTTTTTGTAAATAGTCATGTAAATACAAGAGTTCCAGCAGCTGGGAGGTTAAACCCTTACTCTGACCTGAACCTGGCCCTGGGCTTTCTGGCAAGGGCACCCCACTCTCTACCCACTGTTCCTCATGCCCTGGGCTGCAGCAGGAGCCCAAAGCACCCCACCACTCTTCTCCATGGCTCCTCTCCTGCCTTCCCTGCTGGATAACCACAGAGAAGCAGGCTTTGTTTTGGTGGGGTCTCCCAGGAGTGAGAGGATTTTGAAAGCTCCCTTTCCTGACAGAAGTCCCGTTATACCCTGCAGCCATGCTTCACACACACAAGGGAAGAAAATCCAAAGGTACTATTCAACAAAATTAATGACCTAGATTAGTAAAATAAAGCTACAACTCAAACATCTGGAACTAATTTCCAAATTACACTTTGCTTTATCTCTGCAGCTACCATTAAACAGGGTGGAAGCTTTTAAAATAATAATATTTTTAAAAATTCCCCAACACCACGAGCTAGATTAAAGGAAATTGCTTTGAGCTGCTGGAAGTTTTATTCCAAGTTATCGAAGGTTTACAGTATTACAATTTTTACAGTCATTTTCCTGAGATGAAAAGACCCCAGGAACAGCACCCGTTAATTAGAGCAACACATACGGTGCTGCAATACTCAGAGGAGCATGCTCCTGCAATGGAACTGCCTCCGGGCCCCACAGAGACAGCATTTCCCTTCCAAAGTTTGCCACGCACCTCTCTAATGAGCTACCACACGCACGCAACCAGCTGATTAATTCATTAGGAAAAAAACCTGCAGTTTGGATTACAACCAGGATTTTGGCTGATGCCGCTGCTGAACTCAGGGACCAGTTTCATTAGCTGTCATCAGAGGAGCTGCTTGAATCCAAACAGCTCTTTAATTTGAGCAAACGTTAAGCACGGAATCCAGGGTGGGAGTTAATGCAGCTGCTAATGACTTCCTCTCCCTAACCCTTGCTTTAAATGTTCCATTAGTGGAACAGCCAGCAACTGGATGCTAACTTGGCTGCCTGTGGATCCTGTCAGACGTGGTCAGGTCTAGAATGCAGCAAGGCTCATTTGAACAGCTCTGCTCATGTTACCACTCTCCTGGTAACATGTGGATGTCCTTCACGTGGAAAGGTGGGCACAGAAGAGGGCTTTGGTGATTTGGAGACAAGCTTCATCCACCATGCAAGACAGGTTGCACAAGGTGTAAACACCTCCTTGGTTGGGTGGATACCCAGAAACACAGACTAATCAAGAGATGTAGAAGCAGAAGGAAATTCTCTGAGGACCACATAAACAGTCTTATCAAACCCTTTGAACTGAAGATCAAAGAACAAATTCCCACCCATAGAAGGCAGCAGATGAGTGCAGCACAGCACAGTGTTTACTACATATAGCTTAGATTTCTTTTCAGAGCACCAAAGAGTAGCAAAACATATAAACAAGATACAGTTTATTCTGCAGTTTCAACATAAATGTGTATTTTTCTTGGTGGAGATTTAATACACTTGGACTTTAGGGACTCCTTCAATCACTGGACGTTTTCCAGCACATCCTAAAAATTTCCACTTGAAGTCAATGAAGAATGAAAACAAAAAAAAATCTGTGTGTAACTGAAATTCTATATGCACATAAATAGTTTCAATGGTTAATTTTCTGTTTCTACATCAGTCCTAGTTTTGCACTATGCTGCCTGTCACGGTGAAGCATCCTTTGTCAACACTGAGCTATCTAGGAAGGAAAAGAAGAAATGCCTGGTGTATAGTGGTCTCTTGAACTGTGATGGGAAGTTAGGTAAATGATCGAATTAGCATCCTTTTATCTTGCTAATAGCTCTAAACCACTCATGGCTGGCTTTATGAAAATAGCCCTGCTACACTGCACAGATGCAGCTGGAGGCTGCTTGTGTGCACAGAAGGCTCTCACCTGGCAGCACCATGTCTCAGTGATGGATGCCTGCAGTCAGATCCTGTGCTGAGCAGCAACCTTGGGAAAGGTCTCCCCGAGTACCCTCAGCACCACTTGCTACAAAGGAAAACACCAGAACTTGCATTGAAAATAAAACCAGAATGAGTTCTAGTACTCTGGTGGGCACAAAGGCCACCGGTAATATCTCTAGAAGGGAGAGCTAAAGAAGCCCTGTGTTCCATTCCATTGAGAAGCACAATAAGTAACTACCACTGTAACATATGGTTCATAAATACTGGCATCAGTTTGGATGTGCTTTCAAACCCACTTGAGAGCATCTGTGCTGCTGGTATCCAGGCTGTGCCTGACTTTGCATCCTTCGGTATGGTAGCTGTTGGATTAATTCACAGGCTTGCTCCAGCTCCATTAATCCACAGGATGAACCATGAGTATGGTCTTGATTGATGAATACAGATAGGATGGACAGTGGCTAAGCAGAGTAGAGGGAAATTCAACTCCAGTGTTGGGAGATGGAGTGACAGGAATACACAAGACCTGTTAATCACTGCTCTTGAAATGGCCATGGATGGTGATCTGTTATGCACACAGCCCACACAAAACCCCAGGACAGGCAGTTCTGGATGCTGGCTCCTTCTGTGCTGGAGACCAGCAGCCAGCAATGTACCCAGCCTTGAGAAATTCCTTCCCCTGGCATTCCCCTTCTCTACCAGCATCACCCACTGTTGTGCTCTGAGCAATATGACAGGCTCAAATCTAACCTCAGATCTGCCATGACAGGGCTAAATAAAATGTTACCAGATCCAGTTCTGACAGAATCGGTAAGCCCAGAACTCCTCTCCCCATGTGCCCAGCTGCAGCCAGATGAAGAGGTTTCCCTGCCTGACATGGCACAATAAATCACAGGGAGTGAAATCCCATCCTCTCTGTATAACAAAAAAGTGAAAGCCACTGGTGTAGTTATTCCCCCAGCAGCAGCAGCCCACATGCAGCGTCCACATTCTGCTTGGCTTGCCAAGTGCTCCAGGGTGATGCTGCACACAAAGTCACAGCAATTCCCCTGGGGATCAGATACTGTCACATAGGCACGTGACTCCTCACTCCCTTTCCTTTGCACCCACCCTCTTGCCTGTGCCCAGAGCATTAGGGACGATCCCTGCCAACTTGAGCAGCCAGAGCAAAGAATTTCCAACAATAAACACGCCACTATAGAAAACTGAAACTATTAGGGGAAAGCAAGTGAGGTCTTTGGACAAGAAAAGTTCAGAAAATTTTAGGCAGAGTAAAGACATATTAGGTCTCAACACCAAGAAAAATAGTTTAAATGCGTGGCTTCAGTCTCCTTTTGCTGCTGGAGGCTCCACTCACTCCTCACATACAGCCTGAACAGGACTGAGCACCCTCCTGGCCAATGCAGGCAGGATCTGGGCATGTATCAGCCATCAAAACACCAGAGACCTGAGGACAGGAGAGGTAAAGCCAAAATTCATTACTACTTGGGCAGGTGAGGCTGTGGGGAATGATGCGATGGGTAAACGGGGAGCATCCAGGGACAGGAGCCCTCTCCAGAGCCCCAGTGAGTAAGTGCATTTTAATGTTACATAAGGGTGGACTTTACAGCAAGGCTCCCTTGGGCACAAATCTTGTAAGGAAAAGTTAAAGCTTAAATTATTCTCTGTGAACACGAAGGTACACAAGTCTTTTATGCAGCTTGAAGTACTGGAAGCTGGAAGTGCAGCCCCACATGGGGTCTGGCACTGGCAGGACTCTGGGCTTCAAGGGAAAACAGAAAGTTTGCAGGAAATTATATTTCTTTGTATTTGCACACTCACCACAGTGCCGGATCCAGATGGGACCAGCTAGAGAAGTGGTGAAACCCCTTTTTTTCATTAAAGAGCTGGCTGACTATGCTGTCATTCAAGCTCATTTTGTGGCTTTTCTGGCCTTGAGTCTCCAAGGCATTCCTTGTCCACCCAGGGCAAATCAAAGCAGCATTCTCAGGCACTGCCCTTCCCTGTCCCCTTGGTTTGTTAAGAGGGACTAAGCAGGGCCAGGCATTACCTGGGGCTTTGTACCCAAGGAAGGCACCTGTGGGGCCATGATCCCTCCCTCACCACTCACAGAAAACCTGCCCCACAGGAGCAGGCCACTGCATTCTCATTACAGGTACAGGATGCTCCAGAGTAGTGTTTAGGGAGCTTTTTGGTCCAGCTTCTTTCAACAGCCACTGCCCATCAACTACATGCCTGCAGGGGCCAGTCTAGCCTCCTGCAGTTCAGTGTTCTGAGCTCTAGGTCACACCAAGAGAGAGACAAGGAGACAAGATTTACTGCTTCTCAAAAGGGGATGTCTGAACCGCTTAGTGCGCCCTCGAAAGGCTCTGAGCATCTTGACACCTGAAACATGAGCACACTAATGAAGTCCTGTGCTAAAAAAAAAAAAAGTGCTTATTGAACAAATTGAAGACTGTCTTTCTGCCCTGTCATATAATGTCTCACTCTCCAAGCCCAGAAATTAGGGAAGAGAAGGAAGAGGGGACCACTCTCCCCAATGGACCAGCCAGGGCCCGACTCAGGGCAGCTCTGCAACATCTTTAGCAACAGCAGGAATCAAACTTGGGCAGGGGGAAGATTCAGGGGCTGATTACTCAGCCTAATAAGTTAGTTGAGATGCTGAAGCAGCTACATAAAGAAGATACAGTTATGCATCATTTTAATTATGCATATAATGGCTTTATCTTTTTGTTACCTTATTTCATTATTGAAAATCTTTTCACACATATATATTTTAATTCTCAAATCCAGTCACCAACAGAACAACTTATAAATAATTTAATGCACAACAAGGCACCAATTCTTCTAAAAGCAGCAGCTCTGGAATGAGGCCACTGAAAACTCTCTCAGCATCTGATACTTTAATGTCATCCCACCAATATTGCACCCAGAGGGTAGCAAAATACAGCTCCTCCAAGCTATACAGGCTCATTTAGAAACTGCAGCTAAGGAACTTGGGCAAGAAAAACATCTCTTGGTGATCATCAAAATACAAGAGAAGTCTTGGGCACGTACCAAGGCAAGGAAAGCCTGCCACTGAATTTGTAACACCAGCTTAGGATCTGCACAGAGAGAAAGGAAAGAAACCTCCAGCTGCAGAGTCCTCTCTGCCCTGGAGACCCATAACCAGCTACACAGATTGGGCTGGGCAGGAACATTCCCCTGTCAAGGCCCACCCACAACACCATATTTAAGATGAAGAAGTTGTTACAGCACATCAAATGACACCAGCCAAAGAAGAAGTTCTTGAGCAGTGAGAGCAACATTCCTGCAAAATAAACTCAGGAGAGCTGAAGAGAGACCCTGACCTCCCAGCTGTTCCTGGAGGGAACACTGCTAGTTATCCTCACCCACAGTCAGTGTTTGCTTAATAGACAAATTTTTCTAATTATGTTTGTCAGCTTTGCTAATTACACACTATATGAAGCACAACACCTTAATTTTCATTTATCTGCCTCCTTTTTTTTTTTCCTCTTCCAATAGAATAAGATTAAAACCAAACTCATCCACACAGCCTCTACTCCAGTGGAAGTCAGACTTTCACCACAGGTATCCATGCAGCCAGGCTTTTACGTTTTTTTTTTTCATTGCATTTATTCCCCCCAGTAAAATTCTATTAAGACTATATTGCTTAAAACAAAAGCTACCTAGAGATGGAAGTCCGTACTGTGGTTTTTTGGCTCGTGGCCCTGCTACAGTGAGCATTGGTGTCTAAAGCCCAGTGAGGTCAGTGGGAATAAGCACGAACTTAAGTTTTATGGTGCAAGCACGGTGCTTAAGTTTTATGCATGTGAATAAATTAACTGTTATCAAAGAGACTGCATATTTTACTGATTGCTGAATCAGCGCTTTCAAGCTACCAGATTGGATTAGCCCCACTGCCATCACAGAGAACCTTTTTGCTTCTCCATCACTGAGGCAAGACCTCCTTAAACTGTTGATTTTTGTATCACTCATTGGAAGGGGAGAGATGTGGAGAGCTTCTCTGAGCCCCTACTTCCACCAACCGTTCCCCTAGGCTCCTATGCTTTGTCTTGAGCTCAGGTAAGGGGCAGATGTAAAAGGAGGTGCTGAGACAGCTCTGTAGCACTGCAGAGGGGAGGTGAGAGCATCCACCTGCTGTGGGATTACTCTGGATTTGATGCTTTTCCGTGTGTGTGGTGCAAGGAGCACAGACAAGCCCTCTGCACTACAGTAAGATGGGAAATTGGGACACATTCCAAAGTACTGCCAGGATTTGCCAGTAATGCTAATGAAACCACAGCTGGCAATAAACAGAGTGCAGAAAAAAAGTCTAAACTAGTACTGCAACATGGTGACAAAACATTTGCATCTAGTCGTGTCAAATGGACCGCAGGCAAAACTTCATCTGAATGACCACCTGGATGATGAGTTTCCCCCACATCCCTCTCACAGACAAACCCAGATCTTTTGCTAATGTCGGTAAGGGGAAATGCTCTGGGATCACCCTGGCACTGCCAGCATGCTCCATGATGGCCAAATTCTGTATCCTGCAGGCAGGATCCTGCTCTAGGTTGCTGTGAGCAGGTTCTGCCCCTACCTGCTGAAAACTTCCCCAGCCCAAAAACAAAGGGTTGGCTGGTTTTGCCAAGGAAATCCCAAATTACAGCCCCCATCTTTCCAGCCCTATTTATACATAACTAGGAGGTGCCGCTGAAGGCTGGATTAACTCCGGGTTTTGGAATCCTCAGGACTTTCAGGCAAAGGTCCCATGTCTGTGGCAGGGATCACTCTCTGCTCCTCTCCCTGCTTTTATCTGGTGTGGGAGCAAACAGCCTCTGCAAAGGGACTTTGCTGGCAGGGAGCCGTGAAGGTTAGAAGGCAGCAAGGGAAATTTGTGCTGTCAAAATCAAAGGCGTAGTAATTAAACAGGCATTTCCTCCATCCCAGGGAGGTGGTTGGCAGAGCTGAGCAGGGACACTAGGGACTGCACACATACAGCAGAAAATTTCCTCCCACTCCAGAGCACACTGTCCCAGCTCCGGGGCTGTAGCTGGTGACAGGAGCAGGGGCCCCAGGCTGCTGAGCCCTGTCTCTTTTTGGAAGATGACCAAAGCAGCATGATGTCTTCTCAAGAAAAGCAGCAGAGCTGCTGCAGTTGGTTAGCAGTGGGGTCTGTGCCTGCATTGCAGCTACAGGGAACACCTGGCAGGCTCAGCGCTTGTTCAAGAAGAAAGTTCATGGTGCCGTCGATAAAGATCTTTGCTATGGGGAAAATGGGAATCGCCGCAGAACAACAGCAAGGGGGTTCAGAGGCACTTGGGGAACTTACCCATTCAAAGCAGAGACAGCTGTCACCATACAGGGATTTAGCCACCAAAGGTGTGCACAAGGTGCAGGATTGGAGACCTCAGAGCCCCTGCTGGAGCAACCCAGCATTTCTCCCTGCTCTCACGGACGGGCTTCCAGCCCCAGCGCATTTTCTCGGATGTTTTCCCAGCTTCCACAAGAGGGCATCGGCACGACACGGCCCAGCCGCTCCCGGCCCCGCGGCAGCAGCGGCAGCCGGGCCGGGCTCTCGCCCCAGGTTTTGTCTGCAGAAGGAAAGCGGCTGATAGAAACTTCCCAGGAGGTCTCGACTCCGGAGCAGTGACTCACCACGACGTTTGCTGTTGCAGGAATAAACTCCTATTGCTCCAAAAAAAAAA
>VWZN01016722.1:611906-637824 GCA_013396955.1 Regulus satrapa | reverse complement strand
AAAAAAAAAAAAAACCAGGAAAAGCTGCCAAAAGAAGCCTGATAAGGACAATACTGTGGCAACCATCCCAGAGGCCCCTTCCCAGAAGGTTTGCTGGACCACCAGACTCATGTCACTCTTTATATGTCTTGTGGGATCAGGAACATCTTAGGTACCAGTTCCTCACTAAATAAGATCTCCTGACATCTATCTTTCGCATCCTTTGCTCGTCACACAGATGCTATTATATCCCTCTCACAAGCTTTTCATTTCACACTATTTACTTAGGCTTCAAAAAAACCCACCCCAAAGTATTTGCAGAATAGGAGACCTGTGTTGGGCTGATTTGGAATTCAATACACCATCACATGTCCTGATCCAGAGGCATGCCTAAAGACAGATACTTCAGAACATAGAAAAATATTTTCAGACTTAGTCATGTCCTGCCTGTTTTACTCTGATATTTGCTTCAAGAGCCTAGGATCACAGGGGAATCTGCAGAAACTTTAAAGGTAAAAAGGCCTCTTTGGTACCTAGATGCAAGTGGTTCCTTGAAGGAGGAAAGGCACAGCATCTACAGAGAATAAGACAGTGTTTTATTTGTAGAAACTAGAAAAATAACCCCAAACAACCCACCATCAACAATAATTAGAGAAATGAAAATAATAAATTATATTTCCTCTCCATTTAAATTATCTTACCAAAACAAAACATTCCTCCTTCATTCTGGTTCTTAAAGGACAGCTGTGAAGATTTAACAGTTACAACAGACCCATTCATCTCAAAAGGTTGTAGTAACAGCCTATATTTTTGTTATATTGTTATATCTGCAATTTCATCAGTGTGGGCAGTGGGAAGAGCTGCTGAACGTGTTGGCACTGACAGGTTGAATTAAATCATGTGTTTCAGCTGAGACACGGAGGGGAGGTTAAAGGGAAGAGCTAGAAGAAGGCATTCACCTTCCCAAATGGGCCATAAACTGAAGTGACTGACTGCAGCCAAATAAAAAGCAAGAATATTTCCCTTGTGTAGCAAAATAAGAAGCAGGAGGCTCACTGGAGCCCTAAAGATGCTTTAGAGGAACAGATAACTTCAAGTGCTGTTTTAAGAGAAGCAGTAACACAGTTACCACACACCACAGTTACACTGATTAGCCCCATACTGGAACTGACACCAGCACAAGCTTTGGTCTCCTCAGGCAGTTCTGGGTGGGTAAATTTAGATCTCCAGCACCAAAACACACACAGTTTGCCCAAATATTAGCCTTTGGTGGCAATTTTCCCCTTTCCATCTTAAATAACTCCTGGGCAAACATGTGATATCTGGACACACCAGACAAGCTGATTCACAGTTGTTGTTTTTTGTCCAGCTGAGCCCAGGAGCTCCCAGGGACCTGGCTGAGTCTCCTCAGCCTGTTCCAGCTGGACACCAAGTGAAACACTCGGGAAACCTTCCTATCTCCTCCGGGGCAGTGTGGTTATTTGGCCAAACCCTCACTGAGCACCAGAAATTTTCTGTTCTCAAACAGTGCACCAAGGGAAGAGAGGTGCACACAACAGACACAGCTGAGGGGGCTCCTCGGGCAGCACAACTCAAAAAGATGACCCCATGGGTGCCCCCCACCCTGCTGGAAAGGGGCTGCTGTTCTTCCCAGTCAGTGCCAGTTGGGAAGACACGTATTGACCCAAGCACAAGGTGGTGAGAGCTCTGGGGCTTCAGGTAACAGATTCCTGCCACAAGGAAGACATTTAGAAAAGAAGACAAGCAGAGCACATTTGCAGCATTAATAAAAGATTTTGGAGTCGGGCAAGTGGTCCCACATTTGACACAGTTAACACACCCATTCTCCCCAGGTAAAAAGTACATTTTGGTTTGCCAGTCTGTGTTGGATGCTCGAGTCTGCCCCCAGAACTCTCTCAAATCCAGGTTATCCCCACACTTCAACTCCAAGAAAACCATGTGGGTGGGATGAAAGGATGGAGGCAGGATTTGGAGAGGGCAGTGTCCCAGAGGTGCACGTGGCAGCAGGGCCGGATGCTGCCAGAGAAGCAGGAGGAGCAGCAGGGAGGTTGAGCACACAAAAGCTTTGGCTCATGGCTGTGGATATGAGGTGGGGGCTGTTTTGGTGGGAAGATGGAGCCAAAAGGAGACCAGAGCCTTTCCCCAGGCAGTGACCAGATGGAGAGGGAAATGCAGCTCCAACATCTGTGGAAGCCATAAAGAGGAGAGACTCTCTGAACTAGCTCATTGCAGTACCTGTTGTGAGCATAGCTGGGATTAAACTGCATGGGGGGGCACCACGGCAGCTGTGTGAAATTTATGGGGGTCAGGACCCAATCAGAAGCTCCTTGCTTGCAAGATTAACAACACCACAGATTTACAGCACCTACCATGCTCACCCAGAAAGGGTTTTTTTTTTTAAGCTTTAGTAATTTTCTTTAAAGTTTTCTTTAAAGGACTACTCTACACATCTAGAAAAAAGACATTCCACCTTGAAAAAGCAGAGTTACTAAAACTTACTTTGTTTTCTGGTCTGTTATTAACTGCACTTCCAGATCACTTTTCCTCTTTCCCATCTCACTCTCACTCTGACCCTCACACTTCACACACCTGTAGAAGTTGCACAACACACATGTTCAGTTTTACCTGTAGCCCGAGACACGCTCTCTCACATTTCCATACCTGCTTCACAACTCCTCTATCCTGTTGCTCACAGTCCAGCCAGTCAAGGTAGAGAAGGGAGAGAGCATCAGACACATAATGTGCTCTTGGCAGTTCACTGGGAGTTCTCAAGGTGTTTTCCCTCCACCCCAGCGCAGCTGAGCTCCATCATGATCCCTGAACTTCAGCCCCAGCTGCACAGGTAGGGCAAGAGAATGCAAACTCTGAGATGCTGAGGACATTTATATTTATTTTTTTTAATTTTTTTTCCCAAAAGAAGTAAGAGAGTTGAATCTATCTTTATCACTTTCGTTTTAAAGTTTGGTTTCCTAAGTTATTTCACTTGAAAGAGGAAAGAAGCACCTCCCAAGGAGGGGAAGGCTGGAGAGGTCAGCACCTGGGATGTCAGCTGTGATGGGACACTATCCATCAGGTGCAGAGCAGCCAGCAGCAGAGGCAGCTGGGGAAAAAGTTGAATATCTCAAACGCAAAGACCAATTAAAGAACCACATCATGCCCAGCACTGCTGAAAGATAGGAAATGCCTCCACGGACATCAGCACTGGTGTTCCAGTTGATGCAGAGCTGTGCCAGCTCTTTCCTGGGGCAATGGCTCCCAGTGAGAGTCCTAAGCTGGGGTGAACCTGCTGGGTCTGATCCTGATACTGACAGGTTGAATTAAATCTTGTGTTTTGGGCTGGAATGCATAAAAGGAGCTGGGGAAAATGAACCATGGGAGTAAGCGATAAGGTGAGAAATCTGCTCAGCAAAACCAACTGCCTAAGGGGCCTCCTGAACATGAAAGGACTTGAGATGGTGCCATAGCAATGAAGAAACAGTGAAGTTCCAGGAGAAATTCCAGAGAAACGTTTTTAAAACATGCACTACTTGAAAATCAATAGGAAAAGTGGTGCAGAGAGCTTTGTGCCCTGGGCCTGCTCCTGTTTTTGTATGTCCCTCTTCCCTCCTGGGGTCCTGCTGCTCTCATTGGGGTTGTGTGTGTGTAAACATGTGCATGGCCTGAGCTGGGACTGAGCTGCTGTGGTCTCTAAAAATACTCAGGAGCTGCTTGAAAGCTCCTGGAAATCTTCTGACTCCATTCTGCCTGCAGTTGTGTGGTGGATGCTCATCACTGCTGTGTTACAAAGCTCAAATGCACCTGTGGAGACCCATCCTGGGCGTGTGCCAGTTTTGGGGCAGCTCTGTTAGAGCAAACATCTAGACCTGTTCTTCCCACTGCTGTCTGCAGCATCCCCAGGCTGGTGGCAAGGCTGGGGGGCTGTGGGAAGCTGCCAGTCCCGTGGCTCTGGGAAGGCTGGGCTGCCCCCGTTCTCCTGCCTGCTGAGTATGGGCCATGCATGTCCTTCCAATGTGCGTAGTCAAGTGATGCCAGTGCATCCAGCTGCTCTTTGGGCTTCCCACAGGATGCACGCTGAGCACTTGGCACTGTGCTCACAGCCAGAGATGGCTCAATTATCGGAGCAAGAGGTGTTCAGGGCTCTTGGAAATGTCAGCCTGGTACAGCTAAGGCATGCTGCATTTTCCTGTTTGCAGAGCAGGCAGGGAATTAAATGCCAGTATTTGTAGTCTTCCTTAGCAAGCCCCCAGACCTTTCAGAGCATGGATACCCACCTGTTCATCTCCAAAGCTGGACACTGCAGTCCCCATGCTTAGGAAGGGGGAGGCAACCTGAAGGCTTCCAGGATGCTGGAAATACCTGGACAGTCACTCTAGGCTTCTTGGCTCTGTAAGCAGCTCAAACGTAGCTGGACGTGCCTGAGTGTTTAGTAAAGGTTTGTCCTGCAAAGGGTGCGCCTTGGGCTCTGAGGAGCAAACCCCTGCCATGGGACAGGCAGTTCCAAGGAAGTGAGGGATGGCAGGCACATCGTGCTGGTACTCAGTTCCTCACCTCCCGCACAGCATCCCACTCTGTCCCACTGAAACCAGTCCCCAGCTGTCCTGACCATCACTGGGAGTCTGGCCTCACTGCCAGAGGCTCATGAGAACAGGAACTACCCTTCATGGAGTATGGGATGCCAAAGCCTGGGGAGTATCACAGCAAATGTCCCGACTCCCCAGTCAGGGGCTGTGCAGAGCTCAGCATCTTCTAAGAAGCCTCAAGTTCGTGTCAAATACCAGGCTAGAGGTCTGAGGATCACAGCTCAGCCTCCTGCAGGCTGGAGAGTGGTGTGAACACAAGGGAAGGCACCTGATCCCCATTATAATGCTAATCTCCTCCAACTCCCAGTAGGAGCCGAGTAGCATCCTGCTAATGAAACTATAACCATAGCTCACACAGCGCATTTCTGCTGAACACATCTGAAATCTCTTTCCCTCAGAGGCTACATAACCAACACCTGGGAGTTATCTTGCTGCTGTTATAGAAGTGACATGATTAGAATGCTGAAGCTAATTTAAACCCTGTTGAATGCTATTGTAATGCATTCAATGCAGTGAGTAAAGCTGGTATGTGACATGTCGTTGAGATGTCCTAGGAGTGGGCACATCAGGCTCATATCCAAAACTTAAGAGCAGAGGCTTCAACATAAATTGCAAATCCTTCCTGAGCAGGTTCTGTTTGATGAGATTTTCACAGGTGCTTAAGGTATGAGTTTCATTTAATCGTGTGAGGACTCCAGGACTCTTAGCTGGCCCTTCAGTTATCCTGAGCATCTTCCAAATGAGCAGCGGGTGTGGAGCTGTGGGAAACTACTGTGTTGAATTTGAGCATGGGCAGTGAGGCAGAAGCGGAGCTTAACTGTACTGGGGGTTCCTCTCGTCTTGCTTTATGGGCTTAACAGGGATTTGGGGTGACTATGTGGGTTTTGTACCTCTGAAAAAAATGTCACAGCCTCTGCCCTGTCAAACAGCAATGCACGGTCAGGACCTCCCCCTGGGTGCTATACAGAGGCCCCATGCTGCAGGGAAGCGCTGGAGCCGAGGTAATGACAACCAAACCAAACAAAGGGCTGAGAGATTTCATCCTAACCTTTACAAGCTGCCAGAGCATCCCAGAGCTCCAGCAATCGCCACCTTGCAGAGCCTGGCAAACAACTCTCCAGAGCAGCAGGGTGTGGAATCAGCCCCTATCCCAGCAGGATAGCAGACTGCAGCATCCAGCTGCTCTCCTGAGCCTGACACTGGGAGAAGTGTTCCTGGCAGGCATTTTATCATTGTTCTGGTGATACAGAGAAGGCTTGAACTGCACCATTTCTCCTGTCTTCTCTGGCACAGCTGAGGGCAGATCATAGGAATGCAGTGGAGCAGAGGGCTCCTGATTTTACTGTCCCCAAAACAGACACAGAGCATTTTGTCCCAGTTGAAGTCAGCCCCATTCTCTGGCTCTTGGCCATGCCTGACAGGGATTTCACACCCCGCTCCATTCTCTTCCCTCACCTGACGCTGTCAGGATGTTCTCATAAAGCCAGCAGGCAGAATTGCACTGGCTTCAGCCCTCTGTGGGAGTTTTGTCCTGGTGTCACTGCCCCTTGTCAAGCCACGCCATGATTTTCTTCTGCAATTGAGTGTCCTAAATAGAAGTATGGGGAGGGGAAGAGGAAAGATAAATGTCTACAAGGAGCAGCAAGAAAGGGATCCCAAACTCTGTGAGGAGATCATCTGTCACCTCTCTTTATGGCAGTAGAAGAACAAGGTATATCTTCACCAGGGTAAAGCAGCTCAGCTCTTTGCCCCACCACAGGTGTCCTGTAGCCTTTGCAGCCCCAGACTTATTTTGGCTGTCCACACAGCAGGGTCAGCTCTGGGAGTCTCTGTGTTACCCTGAGTCAGATGTTCCCTGCCTGGGGCATTGCCTGCAGAACACAAGACTCCTCGAAACTGAGGTATTAGTACAGGGTTCTGTGGCAGAGCTGGAAACTGAGTTCTCCTCATCTTTAGATCCTCTCCATTGCTCTTTGTCTTGGTCATCAGCATCACCCTGCTCTCTGAGGCTTGCTGGGACCAAGCATACCTGCTGTGACTAGAAACAGATCCTAAAGTATTTTAGGTGGGGAGGTAACATTCCCAAAATGAACTCATCCTTTCAGTTCATGTGCTAGCAGCACAGGCTGTCACAGCTTTATTTTTAAATGGCCTTTCCCTTTATCACCTGGAAAATTTCTTCCTATTGACCTGAACAGCACTAACAAAGTCAAGTGGAATATATATATTCTTTCCTACCCACTGAACATGGTCATTGTTAATCTGAGCATGTTAAAACCAAAAGGGACAAGATGTGAAAGGTGTTTAACTTGATGGGAGCAAAGAGGAAGGGGTGAAGACCAACCTTGCTGAAGGTAAAATTAGATGCTTCAAATGGAAGTGAAATGAGTACCTGTCTTAGACATGTGGTACCTGCCTCCATCTCCCAGAACACAACTGCAGCATGGAAACTCTCAGCTGAGAATACACAGCCAGCCACTGGTCTCGTGGAGTAAACAGCAGCCTGAGAAGCATAGCAACACATTCACATGGGTAAAACTGGGAGGTTCAGAGTCAGAAACCAGCAAAAGCAGCTTGCATGGTACTGTCAGGTCACTGAGAAAACTCTTTGTAGCCACTTTGAAAACCATGAGCCAAGAAAACATTCACTCAGGTACTCCTAGCATCTTTTAAAGTTAGACTTCAAGGATAAATTCAAGGCTGCGGGAAGGCAATACAGTTTTAACAGGCAATGACTTTTTTTGTACAGGTTGGCATCAATAAGCAGCCATTAGCTATACAAAGGAGGATTTGCATAAGGAGCATTTGAGGGTCCAGTTATGGCAGGGCTGTCTCAAGTGAAGATGAAGGCAGGACCAGCCCTGCAAATAGAAGTTCTCAGCCTGGTGCTGATGCCAAGGTCTTGAGACAAACAAATCGACCCGAAGCCCCTGCTCTGAAGTGTGCTGGAAAGGATCCTACATGTCCTACATCCTGGAAACAAGCCTGTAAAATTTAGTAGCTCTTCCTTTCCAAGGAGAGGGGGAAAAAACCCAGAGGAAGAGTTGGAGCATGCAGCAAACAGAGGCAAGAGTGTTTGAGTAGCTGAGAGAGGACAAGCACACTGTTCTTTCCATCCTGAGCATTTTATAGAGATGAAATATATCTGTATAATGCACCCAATGGTGGACAGCACTTACATTCAGGAATGTGACAGGGACATAATGGCAGCATCCACCCCCAAACCAACCTGATTGTACTCACTGGTACAAAAACAGCCCTGAAAGGGCCCAACTGAGAGATCAGACTGTACCATAGCAGTTGCAGGACAGCTACTAAGAGAGAATCCTGACCCTAAGAAATTGAATCAGGTAGCAGGCAGGAGACAGGAGTCATTTTTGCTCTGGTTTATTGATGTGGAAGCTGTTTGACAGAGGATGACATCAATTGCACAAACCTTGGGCTGAGCCAAGAGAGGAGCTGGAGGAGTGATGCCAATTTACTCCCATACCTGTGATTCTCCAGCTGCAGCGTGAGCAGGTCAGGGCCACTGGTTAAACACGGGGACGTCTGTTACACGAGCACGGAGCTCAGAGCTGCTGTAAATAAAGCTGGGCATTACACAGGAGTTAATCCAGCACCCTTTTGCTGATCATGTCAAAGATACCAACCTGTTTATGCTCTGCACATCTCTCACTGAAAATAATGGAGCAGATTTCACCTCAGTGATGCCCCTCCATAGAGCCAGTGCTGTGCCCTCTGATGATATGATGAATGATAACAGTGAATGATAACAGCTACCATGCCATTGTCATTCCCATGCAGGAAAGCATGTTGGAAGCTCTTCCCTCCTGTTTGTTCCCAGCATGGATCATTGCTCCTTCCATTGCTGCATGAGCCAGACCAAAAGAAAAGCCAGTGGTTTCCCAGCAGAGGTGTTTTGTAAATTTATCACTCTGGCGCGAGGAGATGCAGGCACAGACTGGCACGGAAGGCTCTCAAAGGCTCCAGGGCTTCCCGTTGCTGGTGCAGAACAGATCCCCAGCAGGAAGAGGCCACCTCAATTAGCAATAGGGAAGCACAGAACATTTGGCATGTTCAGTGCCAGCCAGGGCTGAGTGCACAACAAAAACTTCACTTACTTCTCTGATTTATCACAGAAAGAAGGGCTGGATGGTTGGTTTTGTACGTCTGAGGTACTGTCAGCCTTAAGCCAACAAGATATAATGCAAGAATTACTTTGAGCAATTCAAGGTTAGTTTTTGTAGCTTTTTTCTTTAGCTTTCCAGCAGCAATACATTTTCATTTTGCACATGGACACATTCAATAGTGCAGGCACTGCTCTTAGGCAAAGCACAGGCAAGAGTTCAGCTAAAGGGGGGAAAAAAAAACCTGGGTTTTTGTCCAGTCTTTCAATTAACTTTGTTGGCAATCTGTAACAAAGAATTCATAAAAATCTTGAGGCACTTTTTACAAGCAAGATGGAAAGTGGTTTATTCTTTTTTTTTTTTCCATCTTAAAGGGAATTTCCTTTTCTTTCTCTGAAGCAAAAGAAAACACATCAGTAAAGAATGAATTTCCAAAAACTTTCTTTGACTCAAAGGCAACCTGAAATGACACAGCCTAATTCACTTCAAGCAGTCCCGGCTCAGCCATGCAAGTGTGTCATTCCCAGAGGCAAATGCTGCATTTCTGAAGGAGCACCCATTAGACCACCACTGCTCCCCTCCCTGCCTTCACACCCTGGGCTGGACTGCACATCCACTCGGTGTGTGGATCCTTGCCCCCTTGCCACGCCAAGTCCCTCAGCTCAGCTCTGACCGCTGGCACGAGCAGCAGAGTGCCAGCATCACCATCCCTGGATGCCTCTCCTACACACCCAAACCCTCAAAACACAGAAAGAAACTCAACTGCTCCCGCCACAGAATGCCTGCAGAAAAAGAACTGGGAACCTTGCTCCCTCCCTGCCCTCCATCAATGTCTCTCTCTAGGCCTCAGCACAAATGTTGTGATGGATGTTACCAGGGAGCCCAGCAGGGACTGCAGCAACACCACCAGCAGCTTCCACTCTCCAAGCATTTCAGCCTCATGAAGAGCTGCCAGCAATTTCAGTGTATCCTTGGAGTTCTGGAGGGGATTTCATTCCTGAGAAAGAGTCAGATATCATCTCCTTTACAAGAAAATGAAATGTCATAAGAAACCACTTGAACTGCTCAGGTTGCCTCCCGCAGCCAGGAATGTACCAGGTGTGCCAGGTCACAGCAAGCACCGAGAGGGGGCAGAGGTTTTGTCTTTGGCTTTGCTCAGACAGAAGCACTTGGAGAATGCTTAAACCACCGAATCAGGCTCCTGTCCTGGCACACTGCTCTCAGCTCATCAACCTATATGAATTCGCCAGCAGCTACAGAAGTATTTGTGCAGGGGAGCGGGTGGATTTCTCCCTTCAGTCACTCATCTGTTATCTCTCCTGGAAAAATTGTGAATACTGCTTCAATTCTAGAGAGACACATTGAAAGAAGAGGAGAGGAGCACCAGATCTGCTGTTAATATCACACACGTGTGGAGATGAAAGTGGCAGCCGTTTGTCACTCACTGGAGGCTGTCAGGAATGTGACAGAACAGCAGGGGCCCGAGAATATCAGATTCTGAACACCAGCACCTACTGATAGTCACGGAGGAGTGGGAAAAACAAAGCTTTGCTTTGGACCTGATAAATGCATGCCCCTAGAGTGTTCCAGTAAGATCTACAAGAGTAAAATAAGCACAGACTCCTGTACTTACATGAATTATGTATTTAAAGAGCTTTGTCAGAAAACAGTTAACTTCCAGAAGAGTAAGAATAGGCAGGCAGTAAGCTTTTGAAGGTTATAACAACAGTATAAAGTGCTATGGGGATAGCCATAACTGCCTTTATTTTCCTGTTTATGCATATCCACTCTTGCATCCATGAGCATTCATACAGGCCTTTCCCTAGCAATGCTTTTTTCTCCTCGGATTTCCCAAGTTTCCCTATTCCTGATCCCACTGTCCCCGTAACTCTTCTTCATTGCTGCACCCCTGTCTGTGTTCCCTGCTACAAATCCTTCCCTCTTTTTGATCTTTCCCAGTCTACTCTGGGCTATCTTGGCAAGTGCAAGGTTTTTGAGCTGGTACCCTCTTAGTGCTACTCAATCAACAAAATTCAAACTGAAAAGCCAAGAACAGAGCTGGGACACTCAAATTCATTGCTGAAAAGGTGTCTCAAGCACAGCACCACCTCCTTCTATCACCACTTAGAGCCATCACTTCCCAGGATCAGCATCCTGGATGTTAACAGGCTCAAGAGTCTGCAAGAACAGAGCACTTTTGGTAATGCTGACTCTCCTGGTGACCCTGCAGCTTGGGGTACAAGCAGAGCTGTTGTGCTGATGTTTATAGTAATGGCTAAACTCTGAGCCATATTCCAAGAAGCTCCACCACCAGCACTTAACCACTTTACTACCAAGGAGGAGATTCCATCATACCATCCATGTGTGGCTGTGTCTCTCCAGAGAAAGGCCTAGAAAAAGCTGCTGTGTTCCTCAGTAAGTAGCTCAGAATAAAAAGAAAAACATATGTTTAAAGCCTAGCATGCTGATTATCAAATTCATTGCTGCTGAGAGAACACAAGTTGAACAGAAATAATGAATTGTGCCAGCTGCAAAACTTCTGGCAGATGGAGTAGCAAAACAGCAGCCTGGAATGCTGGGAATGGTCTTTACCTCTTTTGAGGGAGATGTTTCTATAATGAATATATTTAGATGATGAAAAAAAACCCTTGTGCAAAGATGATCTTGCTTTTTCTTCCATCTTTCTTTGAAATAATTATTTCAAACACAACAGCTCTTCAGAAGATCAAGAGGTAGGATTATAAAAATATCCCAGCATGGACCAATTGCTGCTGAAGAAAGAATAATTACTAAGCTTCAGCTTTCACCTTTTTTTTTACTTTATTTTATTAAATAGACACTATTTACAGCCCAGAAAACTCCATGTTTCAAGATCTGAGATGTCATTTTTAGTTATGCATTCATCTTTTTGGTTCACATCAACCACCATCATCTGTTAAGTGAATAGTTATCTTCCCTACCTATCTCTGAGATGTCCTGAATGAACCCATCAGTCAAGGAAGCCTTCAGCACTCGTGGTGCTGGGAAGAAGAAAAGGCACACACAGATCAGAAGGAATCAGGCAGGGAAAGTTTCTTCATCCATCATCACTGAGCTTGTTTTGTTAAACAAAGTGTGAACTTATTTCCTTATCTATGTGATGGTATTTAAGATGCAGAGCCAGAGAAAACTGCTGTGCCATATTACGTGCAGTTACTCTTCAGATTTCAACAGCCAATAATTTAATCTACTTAAAAATAAATCCAAAGGCAATTTTAGTGGCGGGACACGGCTGAAAGTTGGGTAAACTAAGCTCTAGAAAAGGTTAGAGAAGTCTTATACAGACTCTCAGGCACTGGGAAACCTCAGTGCACATCTGCACTGCGGGAAGCTCATTTCTTATCAAACACTGCACACAGAAGGTTGTGATCACACAATAGGGGTGCAGATCCTCGGTGTAGGATTGTGCCTGCATTCCAGTGCAGTCTACAGTTCTTAACCTCGTTGCACAGTAAAACAAATATACGGCCTCAGAGCTGGGAGTAGCAAACCACAGCCACGCATTATACCCCTGCATCACACTCCGCTCTCTCTCCTGGCCTCAGTTTAAGATTTTCTTTCTTGTCGCCTCTGAGCTATGTTCAAAGGTCTCAGAAGCAACACATTGCCCTTAAGCCCTTGGTTCTGTACCACTGGACAAAGCAAAGAAGTGAAATTACTTTGATTTTTCTTACACAGGACCAAAGTGATCCATAGATAAGGACAGCTGGAGAGCTGAGATCTGAAGAGGCTCCCACGCAGAGCCAGCCCAGTGCAGAACTCTGGCTCTGCCATGGCTCTGCTTTACTTCTACAGCTCCAACATCTCCAGCTTCATTTCCCCCTCTTCCAGCTGCCCTACTTGGCATGTTAATATGCTGATATAAGGAATAACACTTCAACCTCATGGTCAGGAAACATGCAGTCTGAGAGGATAGTGACAGACAACAAGAACATTTTGTGAACAGTTGCTAATTATCAAAGCCTTTTGATAGTATTTATCCAACTAAATGAACAGGTAAAAAGCTCAGTGCAATTAGCAGAAGAGCCCAAGGCCTGACACTGTGCACTTGGACCGAGTTTAATTAGTGAAACAACAATATTTTTGTACAAATCCTGACAATTAAAGCCGGCAGCTAATAAAAAGGACAACGTTAGGCTTAACTATACCGAGATAAAAATTATAATGAATATAAATGAAAACTTAAGCTGTAACACAGATTTCTAAAGACACACGCTAATCTCTCTGACCAGCAGCATTTGGGGACAGCAGTTGTGTGCAGTCTGAGTTCAGTTTATATTTTACTTATATACTCTGTGTGCTGGCAGAGTTCAGGTTATATTTTAGTTTTAGGATTGCTTTGTTATTTTTCTTTCTGCTTTCTAAATTTTCTAACAGCCAGCACAGGAGCAACAGCACGCCAATAAGCAACCCTTCTTAATGTCTTTACTTGTAATTTCTGCACTCCTGTTTTTGCCTGTGGCCTCACAAGAATCCTTCCAGCCAGGAGCACCATGCCCACAAGGACACACTGACTTCATGTCCTCCTTCATCCATGCAGGATGCTGAAGGACACAGACAGCAGGACTGCCCTCCCTGCAAGCCAACAAGGCAGTGCCAGCCTGCAGGGGGGAGAAGCACTCACAGGACTCTCCAGTCCTCAATAGCAGCAACTTCCTTGAGCCTGCAGGTGGGAACTGTGTCTCCCCTCCAGTCGAGCGTTCGTTATGAACATGGCTCAATAAAGGTAACAGATTCTGAAATTTGGAGCTCCTCTTTCTCACCGAGTCTGGCTACTGGAACTTCAAGCAACATAATTTAAAATACTATATAGAAAAGGCAAATCCCTCCACTTCTTTTTTTTTTTCTGCAGCAGCACCGAGCTTTTGCCTTCCCTTTGGGGAGGGTATTTCTGCAGAACATCTTCAGTACTAATCCAAGAGAATGAAATTATTATTTTCACTGACAGTACCAGCCCCCCTCCCTGTTTCCCACCCCATGTCATGAGCTTCACATGTAAAAATAAAAAAGAACATTTTACAGTAAGAAATTAGCTTGTTATGGTTCTGTTGATAGGGAGAATTAAAAGGGCAGACTGGCACCATGCTACAGCATCAGCTCCTTATTACCTTAAAGGCTCCTCGTGCCTTATCTCTGCGAGTTTCCCACAGGCAGCTCCACACAGCTTTGGCTCCTTCTCTCCTGTCCTCTTCCTCCTGTATCCTTCCACCTTCTGCATGACCAGCTAACTCCAGCCTGTCCCTCACACGCTTGCCAAACCACGTCTGTCCCTTGCACAGCATCTTACCTTGTCAGTCCCTTCCTCACTGCACAACCCTTCCTCCTCACTGCACGACCCCTCATCCTCTGCATGACCCTTCATCCTCTGCACGACCCTTCATCCTCTGCACGACCAAACTCCAACCTCACCAGACACCCTCCAAGCCCCATTTTAAACACCACTAAAACCACAACAATGGACAAGGCTGTTTCCACTCTTTGGTAAGTAGCACAGCTCTAAGTCATCAGGAGCAAGATTGCTTACAGTCTGTTCTCCTACAGACAGTGACAGCAGCCACTGAATTGGACTCGGGCAACAAGGGTCACCTGGCACGAGGTCCTTGGAGGAGGGAGCTGGGAGCTCAGCACAGACAGTAACTGAGTGGACACGCATTCTTCTGAGATCATCCTGCGCATCAAGGAAGATAAACAGAATTTCTCAGCTTAAGGTGGTAAGCAGACAAGACAGTTATCAAATTAAAAAGCAGAAAAAAACCAAAAAACAAACATTAATTTGTAACAAAACCCAACTGTAAACAATTAAGGACTCCACAAAAACTCTAGCTAATGAAAGATGTTTCCTTCTTTATTATTGTGCAATACTTTTCACATAAACATAGTATTTACAAATATATACATATAGACTGCTGATCATAAAATGTTATTGAAGAATTAGTCAAAAAAATCAATTTACAAAACCCAAAAACTTTCAAAGATATTCCGGCTGAAAAAATTGAATGAAATTTCCAGGAGATGTTTCTGTACAGAAAGATAGGTTTTAACTTCTTGAGTTTTGGTAAATTAGGCGAGTTGTGAACCAAGTGAGCCGAGCTCAGCTGTACATTTGAGATGAGGCAGTTCTTTTCCAATTGTTCTTTTCACACAATTTCTTGATGGCCAGTTCCAATAGGTCTCAGGAGGCACTGGTTTGGATGTTTTTGGAAGCTGCAAGCATTGCTCTCACTTTGGCCATAAGATCCTGTAGAAAATAAAAGGAAAATGATCAGACACGTCTGAGCTTTGAATAGAGCTGAAACACATGACAGCAAAAATGAGCATGACAGGGTCAGTGTGTACTCCAGTCCCAGGGGACACTGGAGCCATGACCATCAAACGTTTAGTTCCTAGGCTCCACGAGTCAAATCATTTAAAGAAAGTTCCCATGGCAGCCACTGAAGTCTGGTTTAACCAAAATGCAACCAAGTGCTCTGCATAAATATTTCAAGCAGTTTCTATAAAACAAAGCACAGAAATCACATCAATTGAAATGGCAAAACTATGACCATATCTTTAAAGAAACCCTGTAATGAACACACAATTACTAATCACTGGAGGTTTAAAACAGGAAGGAGAAGAGAATAGAGAAGCATCAAAATTGTTGTTCCCATAAGCAAACAGATTAAGAAAACAGTGAGCATGTCCCTAAATCATATAAAAAGTTCAAACTTGCCCAATATGGTAAGAGAAGAAAACAATATGTTGGACATACTTAATTAGGCAATACACTCTGAATTTGCCTATTTGTACCTGAGTGATTTTACTCTGCACTGACGACACAATTG
This sequence comes from Regulus satrapa, assembly GCA_013396955.1. NCBI lineage: Eukaryota > Metazoa > Chordata > Aves > Passeriformes > Regulidae > Regulus > Regulus satrapa. Next base: position 622,257 of record VWZN01016722.1, on the reverse strand, counting down.
CTGAAGAGATTTGGCCATCTTTTTCCTGAGAAACTCCCCTAAAAAATAAAATCAGAAATTTACAGTAAAAGTTTTGAGAATGTATTTCACTCACCATCTTGATTTGGGTTTTATTGTACCCGTCTCTCATACGTTAGTCAACAGTTCTCTGAGACAACTATAGGGTGTAAGTCAGGGTCAGAAAAATCACTTGTACAAGACAAATCTGAACAGCAGCCTGAGAATTTTTACCAGGACTGTTCTATATTCTGGAAATAATTTAATCATGAATCTTGACACGTGTTACAATTCAAAAAACTCTATTTAAAGTTCTTCTTCAAAGAGTTACTCCATTTCATGAAAGCTTCCAATTCCCAACTTAGAAATAAACTGCAGAATTTTCTGCACCAGTTTTCCTGTAGGAGTAGGTCGAGACGTTTGGTGCAGAAAGCACCAGAGATCCAACGCCTCCATCAGACTGTTGCAGATAGTGCTGTGCTCCCAGTGACTTTTAAAAAGAGCACACAGTGCAGAGGCCCAGAGCTGCTCACCCAGAGCCCTGCTGACAGACCCCGGCAGTCAGAGACAGCAGCACTGCAGGGTGACAGGAACAGAGCACCGTACCTGGAGCGTTCCTGGCTGGATTCCCGGCTCTCCACAGGAGAGACACTGGTTGAATGTACAGAATTTTTGTGTGTGGATGGTTTGCCTGGTGACATGGATGGTGAGGGAGATCTGGCTCTGGATTTAGTACGTGATCTAGACCGCCTCTTCTTCTTCTTTTCATGGGGACTTCTGTGAGAAGAAAATATTTTATTGAAGAATGCTGCAAGTAATATTACACTAGCTAGGCTGAAGTTACTTTTAACACTTCTGAAAGCTTATGTACCTTCTTCACAGGACGGTTCTCTTGCGTTCAGCAAGCATTAGTCTTACCCACACCACACATTAACGGCTGTACAAAACACTTCCTCAGAAGCTCTTTCTAATATATTACATTAGGCAACTACTGGCTCCTGAGGTTCTCGCTTGGAACTCTGCTTCATGGGTGCACAGCAGTTACTGGCCAGTGTTTAACCATTTGTAGGACAGCAACAAAAAGCCTTTCATTTGAGATTTGCAGAATAACTTTGCTAGAGGGAAGTTTCTTCCCCAAACAACATCAGACACTTAGAATGCAATAAGAAATGCAAGAATTTATACCCCTTACCATTTTCCTAGCTCATAAAATAAACAAAATATGGAATTATGGCTATGTAAAATATCTACAAGGCAAATCCAATCTATTTGATCTTTAAAAGAAAAAAAAAACTTTCCTTGTGGTCCAACCTGCAGTGCAACAAACCACAGGAACAACATTTTAAATGAGCTGTTGTATTGCACTCAGACTAATCTGGACCTAGCAGTGTGCCTAAGTGCAAACTGTTTGTGACCCAGGAATTACATCCACAAATGTTTGTGATCAAATGTGTGAAAGCTGAAACAGGGGACTTATGGATACCTGATGTGTTTATTACTGACAGAAGGGAACAGAGATCGTCCCCTCATAGGCTATATTAAGCTCAAAGAGAATTCAATTGGTAATACATTAAAGATGAAACTGTCACATTTTTTAACCTGGTTATGAGCTTTTGTCCATATGATTTATGTACTAGTATTGATATTACTATAATTAGAATAACTAGAGCGATGCCTTAATTAGAGGCATACCTCAGTGTACCCATCTCTCCCTAGCATACTTTGTAGCTTAAAACGCTGAATGGTCAAGCAACAGACACACCAACAGCACTAGAAAGAGCAGGATGATGTGAAAAAATATTATTTTGTGCATTTATAGGAAAAAAGAATTTCTAACTTCCCTATCTGTTCTGCTTAACCAAATCAGCACGAATTCCACGGGAGCCTCTATTATCTTCATTCGATGAATGTTAAAAACAAAATCAGTTGAAGTGTACTTAGGAAGTTCTCAATTATACTTACCACACATCAATTAATTACAGGCTATCAAGAGACTTTAAGCTGTCATAAGAAACAATAGAATTTTTTAATGAAGCTGAAACTGATCTCTTTCTTTCTTATTCCACAAGACATACAGAGACGAAGTTGAAGACTAAATGCCATTTTGATTATAATAGTTTGAGTATATGCATGGTGCTCTCAAAATGACACCTCATACTTCACATTCCAGTCTGCCAGTAAAATAACTGCAAAATAACTGTCTGCTAAATCGGAGCTGCCCTTATTTACGCAGATGTGATGTGATGTCAGGAAAGCTGACATCATAACTGCGCTATGACGTGCGCAGAGGTCACACAGCTTGCACAAGCACACATGAGAAAATGACTCCACAAGAGGGAAATATGAAACTCCCAGTGAGAACTCAACTCTCGTGGCCAGCAGACAGCAGTGGATGAGGATCCACCAATCTGACTGGACAGCTGCTGTTCAAGCATACGCAAGAACATGGAAAAACAACAAGTGCGTCCGTTATTATTTTTTCCCTCCGAAAATCTGCTTTTCTATCAAAATAAATCTCCAGAACATCCAAAGGTTAAGTTCTGGCTAAGGAGTCTGCTCGGGTGCCAGGAGTCGGGGCCCAGGAGCCCTTACTTGGAGCGGGGCCGCTTCCTGCCGTTGCCAGGACTGTTGCTGATGCGATACGCTGTGGGAACGCTCCTCTCCTCCCTCCGCCGCTCTGGCGTGTGAGCCCTTCTCCGGGGCGACCTCGAGCGCGACCTGCGCAGAGAAAAAGCATGCCCAATTTGCTTTTTGTTGCTTACTTTAAAACTGTTACTTCAGTGGAATTGTGCCTCACCAAGTGCAAATGCACCACCTTTCGAACACCTCTTTTATACCAACATGGTGCACTTAGGCTCCAAGACTTGTCAGCTACGTAAAAATTTCTTGCCTATCCGAGACATTTGAGATGAAGTTATCCATTGTTTTTCACTCCCAACAGGGGGCTAAAAAAGGAATTAATTTTTGGTCTTGTCCACTATGACAAGTTCTGTATTATTTGATGGGAAAAAAATTTATTTTAGTCCAGCCACCTTTTGTGGCAACATAGTTTACTAAAATTGGTATGCAGAAACCAAATTTGCATGAAGCCTGGGATTGGCAGGCCTGACAGTGTCTTCCCAAATCAGTGGTGTGTTTTTAGAACTGCTGCATCACAGAGATAAATTCACATTCTTGCTGCAGTGCCTATCTAGCTCTGACAAGCCCAGGAAATGTCCTGGATGCTGCAGAACAATCCTAGCACAGCCAATATTTTCACCACTGTAAGTGACCAACAACCCATTCCCAGTGCTGTTTGGCACTAACACTTGGATTTGAAATGCTTTTCCTAAAAAAGTGAGGAGAAAATCCAGAAGGAAAAATAGAGAGCATGCCCAGTTAAGATCAGAGATCTTCAGATTCACACAATATAGATAATATATACACACCTACAAAGTCCAGAGCCATTTCTGTTAAACCTACAACAAAAAAAAGCCAACTGAAAAGTAATTATCACAATGGCAGATAACTGTTGCAAATTAACTGCTTTGACACTTTAAAAATCTGATCTTTACCAAGCCATTCAGAAGGATTAAAAAAAGGAAAAAACCAACAGATTGTAAAACTCGGGTTCAGTCAGACACCTTGACATTTTACCAGGATTTCCCTCAAAAGAGCTCCAGCAGTCAAATCTTTTCATTGCCCAAGTTGCCTGATAAGTTTTCCACTCTGTTGCTGCTGCCACTGATGAGCTGCTCAGACTCGGCTCCATGCTCAGTGCCGCTGTGGATGCTGTGAGTCTGTGATATGGAGGCACACACTTCCCATTCAGACTAAAGTGTCCTAGTTTTGGGATTAGCTAGAATGCTGAAAAGGCTTAGTCCCTTAACCAAAAGCTGAACCTTAGTGAAACACGCCTGTATGGACCAGCCTAAAAAAAGTCCAAACAATCAGAAAGAAAAAGACATTAGCTTCATTTTCATGAACTGTGGTTCTACAGCATTCTTCCAATCACCAAATATTAAGAACTTTGACCATTTGCTTCAAACAGTTAAAAATCAACTAATCACTTTTACTGCAATATATGAATTTTATCTTTCATTAGACTGTAATTCCAGAAGGCACTTTATTCCTTTATGACTTATCCTTAGAAGGGTCCCAAAAGTTCAAAGGGTTATGAAGCTTGGCAGGTCTCATTATAAAATCTGAATTAAAATTATGTGACTAGACACTGCCTCAACAATGAGAAAATCACTTTCAGAGGAGAAAAAAACCCTAGCTTCAAACAGCTGCTTCCAAATCTACTAAACTCCTAATAGTGAAGCAAAAAGTTTCACACAAACTCCCAGACAGGTGTGCCCTATCCAAACTTACTGCAAAGTAACCTGTTAATAAAATACACCATTAATTACTGCTAGTAATTAATTAACTGGATATATTATGTGCCTTAGTACTACTCTTAATACTAAACACTATGCTTACTAAAGTACTACTAAACTACTGACTAAAGTAAAGGACCAATTCTGAAAAGAAGCTTAGACTTTCCACCTCTGGTTCAAAATGAACATCCAAGCTTCAGCCAATCAAATCATTCATTCGTTTGGTATGTAACAAGTGCTTCTGCTTCCCTTCATCCCCTCTCACCCTGCAAAGCAGCAGATTGATCTCTGGGTAGGAGACGGGGATTGAGGTGAACGTCACTGCTCTTTACACTTACACAGAGGGCTGGGAGAGCCCGATGCCCACCCCAGGTCTGACACCTGGCACCACTGCCAGAAACAGCCCAGACCCAATTCTTCAACAGCGCTTTGAAGTCCATGAGAAACAAAAACAGTGATTCAGCATTTATTACATTTACTACTAAGATACCAAAAACTTTGTTTTCCAAGACAGATTTAATAAATCTGTCCCATCTTTGATATCAAGTACTTACTTGCAATAACTAATTATCTCTCTGGGACTAACAGGTCTTACAGAAGGTTAATTTCCAGAACTTTGGGACACTGTTCACTGTGTACATGGCTTCTTTAATCTGTTCTTGAATTAAAATTGTGTGATACCAGAAGCTTTACGGAACTAATTTTCTTCCAGAAAATAACACGCATTTATACTGAGCACTGCTGTTAGCACACCACATGCCACAATTAAGCCAGTATTATCTGGGTTCTCTACATAATTACGATTTTTAAAACCTGTTTCTATAAAATAGGTTTGGTTGTTAACCAGAGAAATGAATATGCAAAACATGCTCTGAATCAACTTCATGCTACTGAAACAGAATTTTTCAGCTTCATTACTGCTGAAGATGCATAAGAAAACATAAAAAATGCAACAGTATCAAAATTATATCTTATCACCAAAGACTATTCTTAAACGTGGCAGAGCCTCTAAACTTCTAAGAATGCAAATATAAATGATAAGCAAGTAATGTAAAATGGTATACAGAGAAGTATACTGTTATGTTCATATGTGGGATTTCTAAGCACAATATGCATTTTGGAAAAAAAAGAATGAGCTGACAAACCAAAAAAAGAAGAGCTTGCAAAGTATCCTAAACATTCCTTGAATGAAGAGCCAAGAATATTACTGAAAATTTTGATGTTTACCTACACTTCCTACATTTTATTCCCTATTAACTTATCACAAGTTAATGTGGTAAAGGTGATTTCTAATCTACATTTTGAAAACAGATTAAAATAAGGCAACAATATACCATTAGACTGGGATACTCAAACAGCAGACAGATACTCAAAATGGGGCTGCTCCAAAGTAACCACTGCCCACACAGTAATCACAGTCTCTAAGTGTCATCCACTTAATACAAGATGAACACTGTAACATCCACAGACACTTTACACCCTATTCCAAGAGGGTATGGCTCTTTACGTAACCATTCAGCTGGAAGCTGTAAAATCCAATGCTGTTCTAGGTGAAGCTGAAGAATACTGTTCTAGGGAAAACTGATGAGTAAAGAGATGTAAAGAGATGTGAAACATGCCAAGCTTTGCATGAAGCAGGACAGTGCGCTGAAATTATTTTATCAGAAACAGCACTAAAATAAACACAAATAATTTAAAAAAAAGAGACAAAACTCAGTAATATCTTCTAGCTAGGCAACAACACCTGCTGTTTTTTGGCAATTATTAAGACAAGGTACTATTTTTTGCCTAAACATTTGACAGTCATAACACAACAGTATCTGATAGTGTTTTGGATCAGCCTCTTGCTCTTGATTATTCTACAACTTTTTTGTTTCATGACAAAGAGCTCTATCTTTCAAAATACAGTATGTTAAGGCACAGCAAATACCTTCAATAAAGCACATCTGCAATCATCACCATTTCTTGTACAAGGCCTATCCTGTTCAGCTCTAACTTTAGTGAGTTAAAACATGCAAAAGGTTTTCAGTGCAAAATCTGGTGCTGTTTTCCTGCATAATTTTTAAATTATGCAGAAAAAGCATCAAGCTTATTGGATTTCTGAGGTTTTAGAATTCAACAGCTCATCAAGGAAATATCTAACCAGATTTGATCAGGGGTTGTGGTGATTCATGATTTTCATGCTGTTATGTGCTTGTCATTTGATTTGTGCCAGGACACAAACCCAAGACAGCAAATACAGATTTACAGAATGTAGATTACCTACTCTCGGTGACTTTTGGTCATGACACAGCATGTCATGACAATTTATTGTCAAAGGTCGTCAGATAAGCAGCATGTCAGACTGATCCTTTCAGTCCAAGCTGTGCTCATTTAATTCCTGTCATCTCTGGATAGCAGAGATTTCTGCAGCAAAGCATCGTTCTTATCTCAAAATATCAAGTATTAACCAGTAAGTTGTAACATGTTAACAGCACACCTGTTAGTGCAGGTAAGACACTTCATTAAACAAAAAAGCACAAGAAAACTTAAAGTACTTTTGGCATACCGTGATCAGGGGTTAGAAGCTTTTTTCAGGCATGAGTGAGCCGTAGGCAGAGACACAAAGAGGAAGTAGTGCATGGTTCCACAAGTATCATACTCAAACAGCTGTGGCAGTATTTATACACAATTTGCTTGAACTACAAGCTACTTAAGTAGCTGATCCACAGAATGAGAATATCAAAGCCCTTCCTACTGACCACAGTAACTCCACTGTAGTACAGCACTCAGATATGACACATTTTACAGACAGTAAACTTTGAAGGTGCCTAGACCCAAATATCTTTGACGGAATTAACAGTACCAGTAAAACACAATATACACCATCTTACAGCTGGATAATTAGCATAGAGTATTTAATCTCATTAATGATTAAGTACAGAGTTAACAGCACTGGGCTACATTCTTCTGTGGTCTCTCTCTCAACTCTGTTTTCACTCTTCTTGGATTCCCATCATAGCTCTCCTGCAATTCATCCATCATATTTTTTCACTTGTCACTCAACTGTTTTGTTTTCTTCTGAGCTTTGCTACTCAACCACCTAGTTCTCTGTTTCTTATCTGAATACTGTCTAAGTTATTGTGCTCCAGCCACAAATTTATTAGCAAGTTCTCCTCCTGCTATCATCACATTCCTACATATTATCAAAGAACCTCAGGAAAAAGCAGGTAAAAGTTTTGCATGATGTAATTACAAATTAATGATTCATTATTTCACTAAAATGAGTTTCAACAGACCTGCCACATTTGGTATGTACGTGCTACATACTGCCTTCAACATGACTGTAACCTCTGCAATGGGTATAAAAACATCTGTGTAATGGAAGAAGTGCAAAGATGTTTTACTTGCTAACCCACACACAACAATAAAGGGTATGCTTGGTTTCCAAACCCACCTTGAATGCCTGACAGTCCTATAGGCAGTGGGAAGTGAGTGTTTTGCTTTTGAATGTGATCTAGACCTGGACTTAGACGATGAATGATACTTGAATGGAGATCGAGATCTTGACCGAGATCGTTTCTTGTGTTTTTTCCTTTTCTTTTCCTTCTCTTCATCCCTAGGAGGATCTCTGCTCCTGCTTGAAGGCGTTTCTGCTTGTTTAACTTCCAAGGTGGGTAAAGTCCTGACTGCAGTCACAGGGCATGGTATACTACTGACACTCTGAAATCAAAGAAAAACAAAGAACAGTGTTCAGTTTCCAAAGTTAGTCAAAGTTAGTGCTGCATTGGGATTATGTAAAGCCTGCAGAAGTAAGGGTCACATCTTATCCAGCAAAACTTAATGGAGGCCTGCAAAGTTCCCCTAAGATACACATGCAAGTTGGTGTATGCATACTAAGACTGCCAGCTTAACCAGGACATAGTTCTGAAGTTTTCATCTTTAGTTTTCATAAGAAATGTGTTCTAAAGAAATGGGTACTATCAGTTATCTTTTACTCCATTTACACATTTTACTTAAAACAGGATAAACCTGTACACAATCAGGAACTACTGACATTCAAATCCAAGTTTCAGCATCACTTTCCTCCATGGACTGTGCTGTTTGGATGACAACTTCAAGAAAAACAGCAACATGAACCAGTGCTGATGGAAATGATGTCTGAACTTAGCAAAATAAATGTTTTAAATGTAAAGGATTGGGAAGATCACAAAACTTATTAATCTCAGAAGACAGAACAGGTCCATGCACAGCTAGTCCAAGTTCAGCGAATAATTCCAGCTAAAGGAAACTAAGCAAAATGATACCACAACATTTTCCAATTATCAGCTTGAACCCCAGAGAATTCTGCTCAATGCCTCCTTTAGAACAATTCAAGTCAGGCACTATAGATATGCTCCTCATTTCAAAGTCTATCATTCCCCCAGCCGTCATTTCAAGGCAACTGAAGAAATCAGTTTCCCTGTCATAATTTCTGCTCCACCTTGTCTGACACTTCCACTGTTTGATACCAGGATACTTACTTACCATGACTGGAATAAAAAGTAATGCATTAAAATCTTAAACAACCAAATTAGAAACAGGTGATCTTTTTCTTTCTTTTTACCCTTCTCTTACCATGAATACAGAAAGACAGTAGCTGATCACATTTGAATAATCTAAAAGGCAGCTCTGCTTCAAGTTAAGAGACATGACACTTTTTCATGCTATAACTGATAACTGCTATCACAATATTTACAAAACCAGCAACAAAGCAGTACTAAAGGAGCTTGCTTCAAAGATTATAAACATTTTACTGCATGATCATTTGAGTGACTGGTTTACCAGAGGGCCTATTTCCAATTTCACAAACTCCACGTGTCACTGCAGACACCTCACAGATGCCTCATCTCCAGTTTCCTAAGAGGCCACAAGAGTGGACAACATTCCTTTGACAACATTATTCATGTCTTTATACAGTACCCAAGCCTTTGCTTTGAACACTACTGAATATGGAATAGCCCAGTCTGCCTTGAAGTAGACACCTCTCATAGTCTGAAACAAAAAAGCTGTAGGCAAAGTAATGTTAAGAGGAACACGAGAGAGAGGAGAAAAACCCAATGGCTTTCTCTGCTCAGGTTCATTTGGCCACGTAAAACACAAGCTCTCCTATCATCACTGCCAAGAAGGAAGTTAATAAATGAATGGTAAAGATGTAAAGGCTCTCTCAGGCCTCTGAACACAGAACCCCACAATGCTAAGCCCAACTGTTTCCACCAAGAGCATCCACTGCTGACACGGGGGTCTCCTTGACTTTCAGGAAGCTGACACCAAGGAGTGACAGCACTGTCCAGCTCTCTGGGAAGCACAGATGCAGGCTGGCTGCCTGGTGGACTGAAATACCACTCACTGCTTCAGGCTACTGATGAACCACACCTGAGAGCCACAAAGAAGCAACTTCAGCTCCCCTGATGAAATGTGCAGGCTCTTCAGTGAAATACAACAGGTAACACATAGGGAGAAGTCACCCCCCCATCCAGCACTGTGCCCAGGTGCTCTGGAGATAGATTATCATGGCTGTCATGTCCTTATGACAACCACCTGAAATAAAGCTGTCACTTCCCTCAGTGGCAACTCCAGTTGCCTTTAAGGAAAATGGAACCAGGAAAATTACTTGATTCATCACCAGAGCAGAACACAGAGCTCAGTGAAAGCAGTCAGCATACTGCTACGCCTCAAATAAAATATCTAGGTGTATAAATATTTGGAAACAAAGAAACTGTCTTGGAAAATAAGGTAATGGGAACTGAAATTGGAGGTATGAATACAGAAAAGGAAAAAAAAACCCAATAAAATTTAAAAATCCCAATAACCACAGAAGTGGAGATTACAAAGCTCTCTGATTCAACTCATCAGGCTCTGCCAATATGCAGGCCAGCAGAACAGTTTCGGAAAGCATGGAAACAAACCTGTTACCTGATGAATTTTATTCTGCATCTCAAGGGACGAGAGATTTACACTGTCTGAGAGCTCTTCTA
>VWZN01016722.1:592050-606935 GCA_013396955.1 Regulus satrapa | reverse complement strand
CCATTTCGAAAAGCTTCTATCTCTTCAGTCAATTTCCTAACGCAGTAAGACTCACATCCTAGAGCTAAGTTTTCTGCCAGCTTTATGGGAAAGAGAAATTTATTTCTCGCTTACCTCACTACTGAAGGAATTCTCTTCCATTTTCTCAGTATCTGCCTCTGCCAGAGGGTTTTTCAGGGTCTGCAAGAACAAGGCAGCTTTCCTTTTGCGTTCTGCTTGTAGCTGCTTCTCCTTTGATTCTTTGGAGGCCTGTGCAAGCTTCTCCCTTGCTGCAGCTGCTAATCTATCCTCTAGTTTCTGCTTTGCTAAGAAAGACAATTAAGCATTAAGTTTAGAGAAAGCCACACTTGGGAAACTCAGGCTTCCTTAAAAAAAACACCCTTCCTCATCACCAACAAGCAAAGAGCCCCTCCAGCCATTCTCAAGCCTTTCCAATAAAGCCATTCAATGACATGATAAAGACATCAGCTTGAAATTAAGGAATTCCAGGCACCTTAATTCACAGATACATCATTTGCTTATTGTAAAGCACTGCAGCTGAAGTAAAAACTTCTAACTTAAAATGACAAGAAAATCCAGGATTTTCAGGATACTTGCCCTTTTCTCTTTATAAAAACTACCTAAAGAAAGTAGCTCCGTAAATTCAGAAGCTTTTTCCTGTAAGTCTTAGTGATGCAAACTCTCCAGTTTGCTCTTTCCACTGATCTGATCTTGACAGTTTTCAGCCCTATTTAAATATATGTTAATATGTTTACAGAAAGAGCTGAAATGTTCAGAAACTGTCTCATCATTGTAACAACCAGCAGATTTTGTTGGGTGTGATGACATATTGTATGTGATTACATGAGGAGAATAAGCCAATTGATTTAAGTACGCACCTACCAGCTCACACTTTCATTTTTGTGTTCTCTATATGTACAAAATAACTGGGGGTTTTTTTTCAGTTCCACAGCTTTTTCAACACACAGCTTCCTCCAAGTGTGTTTTACACTTTACTTTTATTATCATACATAATACTTCACATTTGTTTTAGATATGTAACACCACAGCATACTTTGTGCTACTGCAGTTTACAAAGCAACTGCTTTTAGAAGCAGGTTTTTATTAGCAATGGCTATTTAGAAGCAAAAAACCACCCCGTTTTGAAAATGAAAAACTAAATTCCTGTGGCACATTCATAGTTGTGAGAAATACTGCGTTTTTAAGCAGGTAAATACTGACATCTACTTTAATAAGCACACGCTGCTGTGAAACAGCCTTGGGGAGGAATGGGTAAAACTGGATTCTTTTAAAACATCATTTCATTCAAATTCACACAGCATGCCCTTCTGCCCTTATGCACATTAACACACTAACAGGAAAAACCCACACAAAGATTTAATGGCATTGCATTATAAGAGCAACAAAACAGCACCAAGGCAATATGAGTCTATAGGGGAGTGCTGTATGAATGAAAAACAGCTTGAAGCAATTCGCTGTTCGCTGAAGGAAATGACAAACAGGCACGCCTTTGCTGGGCTTTGTTAATGCAACCTGGAAACTGAACAAAGTCACTTCTTTACTAGAAGATTATAATGGAAAACCAAACTAAAATTCAGAAACTTCAGGCATTAGGGACAAAGCATTCAACCACCTCAGTGTGTCGTAAGATTGATTTTGTCTGAGCAACCAATGAAGATTTCACTCTTAAAAATAAGGAGGAAACTGTGGGAAAAAAAATCTGATTCTTGTCATCATGACACAGAAAACATTCAAAACACCTAGAATGCCATACATGGCAGATTTGCAGTTTGCGTGAAGGACTTGATCCTTCATTTTGTTCCCAGAGCCCCACGGATACCTTGTTTAGCCTCCAACTCCTCCTGTGTAAGCTGAGGCTTCTTCTCTTCAGGAGCAGTACAAGGAGGGGCAATTGCTGGAGTATGGTTTGATGCACTGTTAGCACTCTCTTGGCCTTCCTTCCCCTCCTCTTCCTCCTCATCACTGTCATCATCTAATTTAACACGATTTTTCTCCAAAGGAAGAAGGTCGTTTTCTTTGGCCTTGATTGCAAAGCTTATTGGAGCAAAGGATGCTGTGAATGAATGGGCAAGATTTCACACATCATTAGACTACAGCAGAAGGCCCCTTCAATACCCTGACCTCACCCATTACTCCTGCAGGCTACACAGAAAAAAGGAAACTGCATCGTCCTATTATGCTAATTATTTTAGTGAAAAAGACAACATCATCAATTTTTCCCTCTTTCTGTGTTTCTAAACAAACATTAGAAACTTCATTTGCTATGTGAAGGTCTTAAAAAAAAAATTACAGCATTTATCTGCAACCCATTCATCCAAAATGACACTTCTAAGAAAAAAGAATGAAGACTGGAATTTCACACTATCTAGTACCATATGGTCTGCTGCAATACTTATCTTCCTCAGGATGCCTTTTGCATGTATGTCCTAAGAGATTGTAATTAGGGATATTTAAATACAGTAATTAAATTACATACCAAGGTTTACAAAAGATAAGCTTTGATTCTGGTAATCCTGTGGTGAGGAAATATGCTCAGAAACAAAGAACTCCAGAATTCCAAGACGAGAGGTAACAGTGATTTCCAACTTTTTCATGGGACAGAACAAATCCTAAAATGGGGTTTTATTTCTCAGAGGCAGAAGTAAAATCTAGTATGGATGTTAGGTCTGTCTTGGCAGCAAGTAATGTATTTCGAGTATAATGAAGTGTGATTTGTACCGTATTAAAGGAAATGAAAATAAGTTTATAGGAGTCAGATTGCCATGAAATGACTCAATGGTTCTATTCCATTATGTAAATTTGAGCAGATTACTACTATTAAAGTACAAGCTGCAGTTTGCCACTTACTAATAGCAGAGCAGAAACAATATATATTTCTTGGTGCACNTTACTACTATTAAAGTACAAGCTGCAGTTTGCCACTTACTAATAGTAGAACAGAAACAATATGTATTTCTTGGTGCACACTGCATCTCTTAGCAAGGCATCTTTAAGGCAGGGAAGATTGTCCCTTCCCCAGGGAAGCTACTCAGGCTGCCCAGAGAAGAAACTGCAGAGTCTGGGCAGGCAGACAGGCACGGCAAAGAGCCCAAGGTTTGCTGGTTGTGGAGGAAATGGGATTGCAGTGAGAAGCAGGAACAGAGAATTCTGGGGAACCCCAGGGAGCAGAAAAACTTATCAGTAGTTAAGTGAGCCACTAAGGTGGCAGGAAGGAAGTTTCCATCCATGGAAGCCCAGTTAGAGTGCTTTTTCTGTTGGGTTTTTGTTTGTTGGGTTGGTTTTTTAATAGTGGCTTTCAGTTCTAGTTAAAAGATGCACATTTTCAGGTTTTACTGAAAAGAAGAATTCTTAACACATCTTTTCCTGACAGACCAATAAATCAGCTCCCAGACAGAAACAATCATTTCTCCAACTCAGGACACTAAGAGTGTGCCAGCTGCCTTTGAGTGGCTTCAAGAGAGATCTTCCCATTCTGTCCCTCTGCTGATATGACTGCAAGAGTAAAAACATTTCATTTAGACATGAAAAGAGTCTTTTCTTCTACTGCGAGTCATGCTAGCATTCTTCTAGCATGACTAACGTTCAACAGCAGAAGAATGAACAACAAGTCAGGAGTAGCTCCTCCACATATCCTTTCAAATAAGGCCACTGGCTTTTCTTCAGAACGAGTAATTTCTCTCTTGCACAAAGCTTGTAACTGTCAAGTTGAAAATGACAAAAATGTGATTTCACCAGCACCACTGATGAAAGCCTTCAACTCTGCACAAAACTGAAGTAAACCAATTTATTGCATCAGACCGTAAATACCTGATAGTCTGATAAGAAAGAAATATGTAAGTAATCAAATTACTTATTGCAGACATTTTTTGATGCCTTCAGTGAAAATATATTTTTCACATGATGAAATTATTTTCCCTACTTTCTCCTGCCTTTTTTTCCTTTATGTATATGTTATCAAATATTTTCATGCCCAATAAATCATATTACCATACCTTTCACCAGTTTACCATCACTGACAGCTTTAGGGTGAGGAACATCCTTTTTAGTTCCTGGAACTCCCTTAGCACTGGGCTCAGATGCATCTTCAGGTGCATGTTCATCTGCAAATTGAGTCTCACTCGGTGTATCATTGGCAGTGTCTGCTGGAACATCTTCAGAGGAAGATACTCCCTTTTCAAAAGAAATGAGCAGAATTACTAACAGGATACTTATGAAATGATTCATACAATGTCTGTGGAGCTGCAATTCTGTCAGCCATTTGAAAAATCACATTATCAGCTAATCACACAACAGCTACTTTTATATCACTCAGCACTCATGACCATAATTCTGCCTCATGGAAACCCACAGGCCGTAAAACCTACGGACCTACAGTAACAACACGTTATTGTACAGCAAAGAAAATGTTCTTCAGCTGATACATTTTTGCCAAAAACTGTTTTAAAATTACATTTTTTTAAATCAGCTCCTAAAAGCATGTACTTATTTCGTATTTATTTAGTCTTGATTTCCAGGGTCCCAAACCAAATCCATAAAGTCAATTCCGAGGGAGCAGGTGAAAGCTTATGACACTTTCTCCTCAAGCACAACTGCACATAAATTCTTCGTAGGATTGGATTTCACAGGAATCAACACAGATTAACGTTTGATTCGTTCCAACATTCTGCTGAAGAACACTGGGCCTAGCAAAGTTTTGTGATACAAAAGATGTGCTGAGATTTTCAAGGAAGTAAAGAATTACTGGCTCTACCATGACATGGACTGAATCATTCAGCATGATCTCTCAACTCACAGCAAAAAAATTTCTAGAAGGATATTCTAGGGATAAAGTATTTACACAGTGAGTCACGTGATAACATTGAGTAATTTAACATAGCCAACTAAGAGTTTGGTTGCTCTGGCTGTTGTTAAGCATATGTGACACTGAATTTGAAACACTGAGCAGATCTTCCCTGCAGCCATTCCCTGACCAACAGAACTGATTTCTGAAAGTCCTCCAAGGGGGAAAGCACAGTGAAATCAAGCACTTCATCCTGTATTTACTGAAGTCAGTAGTACAGTTTCTTACTAATTTTAATGGCCAAAAGGAAAAGCATCAGCTGCATTAGTTGCCTACACATATATTACTAGCACATAATGATAATATCAAAATCATTATTTTAAACAATTGAAGAGAATGGCATTCTCTACAAAGCCATGCAGTACAAAAATACGCATTGCTACGCTTGACCTCAAGGGACTTAAACCGGTTTCAGTTCCTTTTCAGCTGTACTCATTTGAGCATTTTAAATGAATCTTTTATTACTACGCTTCAGTTAGTGTACAATTTCCCCCCAACTACATGTTAACAAGTCCTTATTAATTATGTAAGTATTATGAATTCAACCCACTGGTTTGCAAATAAGACATTCTAGAACAACAGTCAGCATTGTGGCACAGGACAATTTTGGTTGTAATTTATCAGCTGAGTAAGATCATATTGACTACAGCTTATCTTTAAAAACAGTTTCCAAAACATACTTATCACTATTAAAACAAAACATCAAACACAGGTGTTCCAAACAGCAACCATTACTGAATTTCTTCATTTTCCACAAAGCAATTCCGAGGAGTTTACCCACAGGCCTACCTTCTTCAGTTTAAGGCTCCCCAATCTAAGCCTTGAGATGACAAATGACATAGGGCCTAAAAAAAAAATAGCTCTTTCCCATGAAAAGTTAACATCAGATAATGTAGTTCTGATATTATTTGCAATTTTCTTTTCAGTAAGAGAACAATCTAATTAGCTAACATGAGAATAGTTAAAGACATGGATGCCAAGTCTGGCTACCACCTTCTAATAAAAAGGACTAGAAGAAGCAAAGCAAGTAGGAAACTGCTGTGAGATTCTGAAGCTCCAGTACTGTTGCAGTCACGACTGGACTCTAACAAAACCTCCCTCAGAAAAAAGCACATCAGAAAGCTCCTCCAGCCTCTGTGCTACTCTTGTACAGAGAACGACGAGGCATATGGGGAGGTATGGGTGTTAAAAGCCATAGCTAACCTTTCTGACAGCAGAACACTAAACACAATCCTACTAAGCTCTAAGCCTACACAAAAGCATATATTCCCTCAAAAAGAAAGCCAGAAGACTTTCAGGTTGTCATTTTATATTACGGCCAGAGTGGAGGGGCTTATAGTAAAAAGCAAGAATTAAATACCACACCTCACACAGATCCTTACTTTAATGCTGTACGAAACTAAACAACAACAAAAAAAGCATTCACATCCTTTGCTGATCAATTACTCCCTAATACAGTGTTCTATTTTTAAAATGTCTCATGGTAACACAACAGGCAAGTCCTTTTCTCACATTTACTGCATTTTTAATAGATGTATATACAAACATACATGTACCTGGCAGTTGTCACCACCTTCTTTTTGAAGGAAGAACTGTTTTTTAAATTCATAATAAGCATTATACTGATGCCATGGTTGCAGGAATTCAAACCTGTTGAAAGAAAACTGATTATGTGAAGATGCACGTGAACATAGCTAATACTAACAATCCCCTATCATCTAGTCTTCTCTAGCAAATGGAATGTTATTTGATGTTTGGAAGCACTCTTACTTAAGCCTAAACTTCAGAGGACACACATTCAGAGCATGCTCACTAGAGCCATTTTTGACAGGTTGGTTGTTTTGTTAACTTGAGCCATAATGCTTTCCCACTGCTGTTAAGCAGGTCCCTAAATTTCAATTAAACAAACAAACAAACAAACAAATAAAAATTATAGCACTTCTCAAAACCTGCACGTTCTGTAATTTAATATCTTAAAAAATGAAAACTTTAAGTTTTTAAATAGCAGTTTAAATAACATTTTGTCTTACCTGAGATCATTCTTGGCACGAACACTAGTTTCAAATTTTATCCCATTCCTAGCAACATACTCAGCTAGCTTGTCAATGACAGGCTGAATATCTGGAGGTGGAGGTATAATGGCAACCACTGGAGCAATTGTGCTGAAAACAACAAGAGTAAATGTCTTTTAAAAATAGAACATAAAAATCTTTCAGACACTTGCTTTAACCAAAAAAAAACCCCAAAAACAAATCAAACAAACAAAAAAAAAAAACCACAGAGAGGCTTGTTCTCTGTGCTCCCCATGCAGTTAAAATCGCTCGGTTCAGTTACAGCACCCTCACTAAACACTCCCCGCTGAAGAGCCGGAACAAGACCCCCCCTTGAGAGTCCTGAAGCCAATCTGGGTACCTCGCAGACGGGGCGGTGGTGGAAGCCAAGGCGCCGTCGGCTGCTGCTTCGGGGGGAGGCGGGGGTGTGGTGCCCGGAGGGGGAGGCACGGCCGGCACCCCTGCCGGGCTGGACACCGTCACCCCCGCGGGCAGCGCGCCGTAGTAGGCGGCCACGTCGATCCCCGGCGGGGGCGGCGCCAGGCAGTAGGTTCCGTCGGGGAGCATGTAGTAGCTGTAATACATGGCTGCCACCGTGGCTACAGAAAGACACAGCCAAGAACAGACTTTGCATTAGAAGAAAATGTGCAATACGTTATTACGTTAATACAAAGACATTGAGAATCCAGACTCACGCGACACACTAGGAAATGCATCTCATTTCTTGTGGGAAAAAAAAACCCGACAAAATAAACCCCAAGAAAAAAGGAAAGGCTCATATTAACAGATTTAGGATGAGTAAGGAATATGTAGCTCAAGGGACAGAAAGTACTCGAGGTCATAGATGTGAATAAAGAAGTGAAAACCAGAGCAGGCATATTTAAAAAGGAGCTAGTATGAAATCACCCTTCCTAATCTAATTCACCTCTGGCAAACACACAGGGTGAAGCACGGATCGAAACACGTTCTCTTCCCACCAGCATCCACACACAGTCCACCAAAACACAGCACCAGCTGCCTGCTCCCAAAGCACTTACAGTCAGAGGAATATTCTGCCTGTGATGTCTGCACAGCTGCCCCGTCTGCTGCCTGAGGCGTAGAGGAGTTATTGTCTGACTGTGCTTTGCGCACCAGCGCTGCAAGAGGGTGATCAGGGTCTACTACCTTCAAAGGCTGAAAACATTTTGAAAATAGACAAAAAGATTAAAATTGAAAGTACGGATTTAAAGAACAGCAGCATCAACACATTTGGGAAAGCAGATTTATCTATGTTAATAGGCATCAATAATTCTGTGCAAACACTGAAGTTTACTGTTTTTGTACCTCTCACATCAGAATCAACATATTTGAAAATTAGTGAAAAACAAGACAAAAACAACTTTCATGTAAACAGAAATAAATTACATTTTTTAAAAGTGGTCATTACTGTTAGCCAGTGACTGCTGTGGCTGGGATAAGGCACAGAACCTGCCTCGTCTAAATATCAGAGAGCACCACAGCCATTCCTCTGAAAGCCTCAAATACGTACAGCCGTCCATCCCTCCCATTATTCCATCACTGCTCAGTCCCAGAAAATGAAAACAACTGACACACCTAGCAAAATTTACTTTTAATGAGTGGTAAATTCTGGTGAAATATTACTTCCTGGAACTGTGATTTCATGTCAACATTTCATCTACTAAAATCTAAGAAGGAAAAAAATTCTCAACTTATTTACAGAAGACATTAAATACATTAAACTCTTTGCTTCAACACAGGTTCTGTAGGATAAACTCTTGAGTGATGCCCTCAATACCAGAGGGCATCAGAAACAGAAATATAATTCCTTGGAAATGGAAAAATAACAATTTTTGTACTAGAGAAAATGTAATTCAAAAGTTTACCAAAAGAGACTTAAAGTACAGTCTGCAAAGAACCGCAGACCTTTGTCAATAAAAAACCTGAGCACCTGGGTATCAGAATTTCTGTGTCCATGAATCAGCTGTTTTACAAGGTAACATGGTAATTTTAATAGTGTCAAGTACCTTCATGAGCTCTTCAAGCCTACTGCATTTTTTAGATGCAAAAAGACTTGGATGAAGATAATTTCCATCGTCGTCGTCATCATCATCATCATCTTCCTCAGATTTGACTCTCGAGTCTAAATAAAAGCAAGGTCTGAATTTTATTTGGGTTTGCTATGATTTTGCTTTGGGAGACAATGATGATACAGGACAAGCATGAATTCTTAGGAAAGCATCGCTCACATAAATCAGCTTAGTCACAAAAGCATAGATCCAAGATATTGCCAAACATCAGCAAAACCAAACCCTAACAGGCAGACCAACCTTCTGTTGGACTTGAGCTATAAGACTGTTTCTAAAACTTCCACATCAAAGCAGCTCCTGTAGCTGAAACTTTCCAAAACCAATTTTTTTTTTTTTTTAAATCCCAATTTAAGCAAAATTTTGAATTATCCCATCAACACCAGCTGCAGTGGAAACCCAGAAAAAACGCAGGGTGTGTTGCACTGATTTGCCATCCTGCAGGCACCGTCTGCCAGGGAACACTCACGTTTCTTCTCGTCGGCTTTGCTCTCCGAAGGGGACGCGTAGCGCCCCTCCTTCATGGCCTTCTGGATGAACTTGTAGTAGGGATTGAGGTAGTGATCAAAGCGCAGGAAGTCGAACTGGGAGTTGCGGGCCTGCTTGGCCTTCAGCATGATCTCAAACTGGGCTCCCTGCTTGCACACGAAGTTGGCCGTTCGCTCGATGATCGCGTGCATTTTTGCCGTGGGGGGCTGCGGGAGGAAAATGACACACGACACACATTTGTATTTTCACAAGCAGCTTGTACAGCGTGTTAGAACTGCAAAGGGAATCAGAAAGAACAGAAGTTCCTTCTTGGCTTTCTCTAGCAACTTAAGTTTCGTAAACACTTAAAACTAGTGAAAGCACATCAGCCCAACCAAAACACTCCCAGTCTTGCTCAGCTGCTCATTTAGTTTCTTTTGCAAGATCCTCTTTTTGTACCAGCACAACTGTTTCTGCACTGAACACCAAACTGAAGAGGGCAACAGCTCCTGGATGACCTTGGTATTACAATATCTCAAGCTGCTCTTGAAGACTGAACAGGTATGGTGTTCCTTTCCCAAAAGATGTCCTTAATTCTGTTGTCTCTGAATATGCAAATATTGCTCCCTAACAAGAAATTTCTTTCTTTGTATTTGCTTGGGAAGAACACGTTGCCTCTGAAGACCAACATACAAACTATAATTCCCACGTCCATTCCCTTGAGCGGTCACTGAACACTTCAGCAATAAAGCAAAAGATAAAATTAAAAGAAGTTTAGAAGCATCCATGCATTTTCACTCCAGATGTGTAGCAAGCCGATTCTCAAATTTCTTAAATTTAAACACAATAAATATCTTCCATGGTAAAACTGAATGACTTGAATAGAACAGCAACAACAAATCAAGGCCTACAAAAAAAACCCTCGTAATTCCCAATCCAAGGTTAAGTATACATTGCTTTCAGAGCTGCTGTCTAGACATGTTGATGTGAGGTTTTGTTGTTGTTTTTTTTAAATCAAAACCAAATATAACTACATTTGTTTTCTGGTAATGTGAATATACTGGAGTTCAACAGCTGACTGAGAAATTACTTCAGTAAGCCCCACACTGCACTGTGCAATGTACATAGGAAACACATCCTAAATTTCAGAACAGAACTCAAGCCAAGCAGCCACCTAAACCAACACTCTTTCACCAGCAGTTCTAAAGTTAATGGAAAAACACCCCAACCCAACCACCAGAGCAGCATCAACTGCTCAAAAGCTGGCAGAAGCACAGGCTGCTGTACACATACCAGCTCCACATCAGAAGGTACATTCAGACCCACAGGGGCAACGAAGGGTTCCTCATTTTCCTCTGTATTTTCTGTCTGAGCTGTTTCTACAAGAAATGACAGAATAAAATATTTAGGAAAAAAAAATAAACGACACAAATGTTAAAAAAAAAAATTGCAATTCAGTATTTCTAAAAGGATGTGCAATCAAGGAATTTCTCCAATGCAGCTATATAAAAAGCATTTAAGGAAGACATTTAAATATGGTTAAAAAGAATAATTTGTATTACGTTCCATTATTTGCTACAGTAAAAAATACTTTGTTTTACAGATTTTTATAATACCGGAAGTAAAAAGTTTACTTTTAAAAGTAACTTATAGTATTTTCTATTCTACCAGCCTTAAGAGAAACTGCATTCCCCATTCCCCCTGACATATCAGAAGGCACCACGTGCAGGAACACCTGACCCCGGGAACTGTGGAAACACCAGAACAGCTTCACCACGCGGGAGACGCTGCAGGGGTTACTGAGGACAAACCATGCAACAAAGGCTATTCACTTGTTCCCTTACTTTCTGGTGGGTTGGGTTTTGTTTTGGCTTTTTTTTTTTTTTTTAATGAACTCAACAAAGGTAGAGAGAGTTAACCTCAATTTTTTACCCCTTACCTCTTTGTTTTGCAGGCTGATGCTCCTCCTCTTCAGTGGGTTCCGAAGGGTCATAATAATCACTGCCATAACGGAATCCCACTGCATTATAGGTACCATCCTCTGCCAAAGCTTCACTGAGTCTTTTATATTCCTCCTCTTGAATAAAAATGCAATTACCAACATTAGAACCTATTCAGAAGCTAATTTATTTAAAAAGAAGAAGTAATATTTCTTACTTTAGGTTTTAAATCAGAAGCTTTCTCCTGATCATTTTAGCTTTCATTAAAAACTGAACAGAAAAACACAGCATGTACACATGCTGACCATTTATTTCTTCTTGGAGAGATACAGGCTGTGGATTAAGACAGTCTAATGCAATTATGCGTATGAAAGCACAGAATTTCCTTTAAACAACACTAAAAATGAAGCAGAATGTGTTTATTTGGGGGGTCTGAAATCCCAGTCTGCCCTCAGAATCTGGGCAGTTTCTGTGTGGCTCTACAGTTAAACTATCCTGAGGTCCTCTCACATACGCAAAGACTCCCGCTTTTCCAATCCACTGGGTACTGTCAAGATAACATCAGAAAAAGAGAGTATAAAATTAGGGAGTAAATTTAGTTTCGTAATAATTTATTTAAACGTGCTTTTTTAATAACCATGTTATTCCTTGAGCAATACCTTGCCTTGCCTCCTCCTCAAGCAAGTCCGTATGCAAGGCTAAATACCTCTCTTCATCACAGAGGGCTTCTATTCTAGCCTCCTCTTCGGACAACTGATAATCTCTGTTCCAGGTGGAATACTCAGCATCGTACTCAGAAAGGTCATGCAGGTGACCACGCCCATCATACCTGCAGGATGAAACAGCTGGTCAATGCAAAGAACTTAGGGCTTGGGTTTATGCGACTACTTAAATACTTACCCAATAAAAATGAAAAAAAAACCACAAAACTTATACGTTAATGCATACTGCCTTTTAGAAGTTACAATTAATTTTGCTAATCATTTGTCACCAACTATCGAAAATTTGTTTAATAGTCTAAATTCCTCTCAAAGAAACTAATAAATTATTACAATTAAAGGCAAAGGTATCCTTTAATAGTTTAAGTGGGATCCATTTCCTTAACAGCTCTTACCGTACGTGCTTCAACCAACCAATCAAAGTCACTTGCAAAATATGTTTTTCTGGAAAGTCAAATAGCTTACATTCACACAAACCCGAGTACATAAATACCTATCCGTAAGAACCAAACGGTCGAAATTTCCTCGCTTCTTTCTGCTAGTCCCGAACTCTCAGGAGAAATCTTCACCATAGAAACTTGCGTCCATTGGAGGTAAAATCATGGCTAGGCTCGGCCCCTAGCCATTTGGCTGAGGAAATAAGTTCTGGGTTATGTGATAGAGAGACACACATACATAGGAACAGTAACATAAACATGCAATTTAAGGAGGTTCACCGCAAAATCGGCAAAGATCAATGATGCACACTTCCTTTCTACCAAGAAATCACTTTATTCGCAGGAAAAGCACTGCGTTGGGACAACGTTTATGCACCAGTAAGAGAAACTGATTGGAAAGGAAAGCGACAGTAAACTCGACTCCGCTGAGGTGTCTTCCCACACACAACTCTTGCCTTGTGCCAACTTGCTAGACCAAAAACAAAGAAAGTAAATATTTTCATAGCAAAAAGCAAATGAAACACAGGTCTGGTTAATCAAGCTCTGTCCACGGGCAAACTTGAACCCAAGTCTTCTCAAAGCAATGTGCTTTTCACAAAATGGTGAAAATGAAGACTTCCTGCTGCTGGAGATAAAAGGAATCTAAGCTTCCAAAGGAGTTCAGAAGATTAGCAATTGCAAGCTGCCCTAACTCACAAGCGCACGTTATTTGGCAGTCCGGCACGTGTGCACGGACAGGCACACACCTGGAGTCTGTGGAACACCTGTGAGCGGGGCTGTGCCGCACAGCGCCCCAGGCACGGCTCCTGCCAGGAGCGAGACCGGCCACAGAACGGCTCGGGTTCGAAGGGTGCGGCCGGCGCCTTCCCGCGCCGGGCAATGCAAAAGGAAACGCAGCCGCAAACGCTTATGGCTGCTCTGTCCTGCCCTCGTGTCTGCTCCGACTGAGTACGTTTATTCCAACGATAACCCTCATTTATGGCACAGGCACCAAAACGGTGCAAGGCCATTTCTGTTTGCTCCACTCCTACGGAGGGAAATTAAAAGACCTTCCCTTACTGACTTCTTCCAAGACAAAAACAGCTTTTAAGTCAAAATAAGAAAATCCTGTCCAGCGCCAAAGCAGTGATGAAACAGAGGGAGCAAATATCTATAGCACGTTATGTGATCCTTTTCAAGCCAAAATCCTTCCAGCTTTCCCACTGAGGTTTTCAGGGTCAGCCACAACTCTTAAATTATTCTTTCAGTACTCCAATCAAACATAACAAACCTGACCTCTCATCTTCCCTCTGCCAACAAAATATTCAGATGACCCTTTCGGAATAAATCTGTTTCCAAATCCCACCCTGCAGCGCTGAAACAACTCCAGAGACCAGAAGGAACATCAAAGCAGATTCCACTACTCGCTCTGGCCACGGACCTGGGCCTTGGGCACAACAACCAAAAGAAGCCAGCCCTGGCACAGACTTTCAGGAGCAAGCACCCAAAATCAAACCCATTCTGTCTAATATGCTAAATCACGGCACCAGGAAAAGTGAGGAGGCCAAGAAGTGCACTCGGGGTGTTCCACCAACCGCCTGCAGCCAGACTACGCAGGAGCAGCAGGAAATCCCATTCCCTGAAGGCAGGTGAGCACCTCTGCACCCCCCCTCCTCACCTAGAGAACGTACAGCGTGCCTAAGAAGGACCCCCACAACCAGGCTCCCTCGCATTCCAAGTGGAAAAAGAGAATGTTTGTGGTTTGCACTGAAAAGGAACAGATCATTGCCACTCTCCACCCTGCCGATCCTGCCTTGCCAAGTGGAGCAGAAAGACCGACCACACGCTGGCTGCCCGGAGGAGAGGAACCTCCAGCGCTGCCAGAGAGGAAACCCCGAGCTGCCGCAGCCGGGGAGGCCCCGCGGCGGTCCCGGAGCGGTCCCGGAGCGGTCCCGGAGCGGTCCCGGCGCGCTGGGCCGGGAGCAGCCGCCTCCAGCCCCGCCACAGAAGGTCCCGAGGCTCCTGCCAGAGCGAGCCCTCTGCTCAACCCCCGCCCTCACTGCCCACAGCACAAGGGGGGGAACAGAAAGAGGCTATCACAGGAGAGCTCGCAGCACAGTCTGGGGGTTGTGTTACACCGACCTATCGATCATGATCTTGGGGTCTCCCATCCAAGGAATAAGGTGTCGCCCCTGCTCCTGGTACTGAGCCTTCTCATCATCCCGAAACAGCTTGCAGGCATAGCCGAACACCAGCAGCTCCACACGGCTACTGCCGCCTCCACCTCCACCTCCTCCGGGGGGCCCGGGCACCGTTCCCCCGCCTGACAACAACATTAGGGGCGGC